>LLCB01000641.1:0-14766 GCA_001414345.1 Hymenoscyphus infarciens | reverse complement strand
TATATCTAGTCTTTTAAATTATATATTAATTAATATTAAATATTTTAAGTAATATATTAATTTAAATTAGTATTTTAAGTAGATATATTACTTATATTAGTATTTTAAGTAGTATATCTACTTATATTTAGTCTTTTAAATTATATATTTATTAATATTAAATATTTTAAGTAATATATCTATTTAAATTAGTATTTTAAGTAGATATACTACTTATATTAGTATTTTAATTAGATATACTACTTATATTAGTATTTAAGTAAGTATACTACTTATATTAGTATTTAAGTAATATATTTATTTAAATTAGTATTTTAAGTAGATATACTACTTATAATAGTATTCTAAGTAGTATATCTACTTATATTTAATCTTTTTTATAATATATTTACTTAGTTTAATATTATAAGTATATATATTATATATATTAGTTTTCTAAATAGTATATTTATTTATATTTAATAGCTTAAATAGTATATTTATTTAATTAGTATTTTAAGTAGATATACTACTTATAATAGTATTCTAAGTAGTATATCTACTTATATTTAATCTTTTTAATAATATATTTACTTAGATTAATATTATAAGTATATTTTTCAAATTAGTATTCTAAGTAGTATATTTATATAAATTAGTATTTTAAGTAGATATACTATTTATTTAGTATTTAAGTAGATATACTACTTATATTAGTATTTAAGTAATATATTTATTTAAATTAGTATTTTAAGTAGATATACTACTTATATTAGTATTTTAAGTAGATATACTACTTATAATAGTATTCTAAGTAGTATATCTACTTATATTTAATCTTTTTAATAATATATTTACTTAGATTAATATTATAAGTATATTTTTCAAATTAGTATTCTAAGTAGTATATTTATATAAATTAGTATTTTAAGTAGATATACTACTTATTTAGTATTTAAGTAGATATACTACTTATATTAGTATTTAAGTAATATATTTATTTAAATTAGTATTTTAAGTAGATATACTACTTATATTAGTATTTTAAGTAGATATACTACTTATAATAGTATTCTAAGTAGTATATCTACTTATATTTAATCTTTTTAATAATATATTTACTTAGATTAATATTATAAGTATATTTTTTAAATTAGTATTCTAAGTAGTATATTTATATAAATTAGTGTTTTGAGTAGATATACTACTTATATTAGTATTTAATAATATATTTATTTAAATTAGTATTTTAAGTAGATATACTACTTATATTAGTATTTTAAGTAGATATACTACTTATAATAGTATTCTAAGTAGTATATCTACTTATATTTAATCTTTTTTATAATATATTTACTTAGATTAATATTATAAGTATATTTTTTAAATTAGTATTCTAAGTAGTATATCTATTTATATTTAATCTTTTTAATAATATATTTACTTAGATTATTATTATAAGTATATATATTATATATATTAGTTTTCTAAATAGTATATCTATTTATATTTAATATCTTAAATAGTATATCTTTTTAAATTAGTATTTTAAGTAGATATACTACTTATATTTAATCTTTTTATTAAAAGAGGAATTAATAAAGTAACTTTAAAATCCTTAAAATATGTTTAAACAACTATTAGATAGTCTAGAAAGAGACTAAAGTACTCTATAATTATACTAAACGATTATAGTAGTAGTAGTAGTAGGGAAAAGAGAGGCTTATAAAGAGCCTCTATTCCTCTCTCTAGAGTACTAATAACTAATAAAGATAGTATAATAAACTAAGAAGAGTAGAGTATAAAGAGATAAAAGAGAGTATTAGACTACGTAGATATAATAGAGAAGAGTCTAATCTAAATAATACTTAACTTAGTAATAGAGAAGAAAGGTATTAAAGTAATTATTAAAGTAGTAGGAAAAGTACTTAAGTATAAAAGAACTAGAAAAGGAGAGGATAATATAATTATATATTAAATCTTATAAGAGGAGCTTATTATTATAGTTAAGAGAATAGAAGGAATAAAGGAGTATAGTCTAATATAAGTAGAGAGAGCTAGAACTAAAGAACTATAGAGAGAGGTAGTAACTATACTATAAAGAGAATACATAGTACTAGTTAAATATACTAAAGAGATTATAGTCTAAGTAATAAGAATAGATAAAGAGAAGGATAAGCTATTATTAAAAGAAGTAATTAAAGCTATAAATATAAGTAGATATAGAATAGAAGTAATAGTAGCTTAAAAGCTCTAAAGTAGAGATATTATTTTAAGGTTTAAGAAAGAGAAGTAGATAGGATATATATAAGATAATAGCTAGGTAAAGAAGGTATTTAAATAAGGAATAATAGTAGTAGTAAGAACGCTTATAATACTTATAAAAAGAGCTCTAGTAAATATACTTAAGAATAGAAAAGAGAGTATACTATAGAGTATCTCTTAAGCTTTTAATATAAAGATACTAAAGATTATATAATAAAGAAATAGATATAGAGAGTATTAAAGATAGAAGAGACTAGCTTAAAAGAACTATATCTTTAAAGTAGTAATAATAAAGAAAGTAAGAAGACTATATATAAGAGAGATACTATAAGAGGTATAATACTTCTTATATAAAAGATATACCTTAGAAGTAGTAGTATAGAGGTACTATAAGTACTAAAAGTAGAGGTATATAGTATACTTCTATAAATAAGATAAGAAATATACTTAGTATATATATAAAAGGTATAAAAGAAGTAAGGAAGAGTACTTTAGTAAGAAGAACTTAAAAGAATATCTAGTAAAGTATAGAAATTATAAAAGAGAATATCTAGTATTTATAAAAGAGTACTATATAAGAGAGTAATACTATAGATAGATAAAAGAATAATATCTTAATAGAATAACTATATTTATAAACTTATAAAGACTCTTAAAAGAGAGTAAGGTAAGAATACTTTACTTATTTACTTTTAACTAGAAAGAGAGCTTATAAAGCTTAAAGAAGAGGTAGAGATAGAGATCTATACTAAAGAGGCTAATAGAGATAAATAAAGTAGAATATATAAATAGTAGTAACCTAACCTAGTTCTTAGAAAGGCTAAGAAGCTCTTTTAATATAATAAGGGATTTAACTAGAGAAGAAATAAAAGTAACTTAAACTCTACTTATAAGACTATTATAAGTATAATAGTACTATACTAGAATAAAAAGAAGATATTAGAAGCTCTTAATATAGCTTTAAATTATAAGAAGGAATATAATATATTAGTAATCTAAGAACTAGTATAGAATAGTATAAGAGACTCTTTTAGCTACTTCTTAAGCTTAAGATATAATATAATCTAGTTAAATAGAGTAGTAATACTCTTTATATATAAAAGATATTTAAAAGTAAGCTAGATATATATTATAAGTAAGAACTAAGAAAGTATAATAATAAGAGAGAGAGTAGATAAGATAATAGTTTACTTAGTCTATAATCTATAAATAGAGTAAATACTAATTAAAGATATACTCTAGTAAGTAAGACTAAGAAGAGTACTTATAATAAGTAATCTAAATACTTACTATTTTTTATAAGATATATATAAGAGATATAATAGAAATATAGACTTTATTCTTAAACTTACTATACTATAGGTACTAGAGAGAGATATACTTTATAATAAAGCTATATAGAGAAGAGAGAGCTCTTATAACTCTATAATTAACCTTATCTTCTTTACTAAGAATATAGTAACTTAGTAAAGGTTCTTAAACCTACTAGGATTAGACTATATAGCTTAACTTCTTATAATAAAAGTAGAAGAAGAAAGAAAGGTATTATAAGTACTTAGATTTAGCTAGAGACTAATAGATAAGATCCTAGTTAAAGTAGAAGTCTTTTACTAAAAAACACTTATAATCTAAAATATATAAGAACTTAAGAAAGTAGTATAAAGACTTATAAAAGACCTTTAAAGAATAGTAAAGGCTTTAACGCTACTTTAAAAGCTAGATAGAGAGAGAGTATAGCCCTAGTAGAATATAGAGGTTAAAGAAGTGTTAAAGAAGATAAGGAAATATAAAAGAACCTAGAAAGAGTATTAAATAAAGAGCTTAAAATAGTAGCTTAATAACGCTCTTTAAGAACTCTAAATAGTAAGTAGAAATTTAAATTATCTTTTTAAGTTAATTTCTATCTTCTACTTAACTATAAAACTTTAAATTACTTAAGAGATAATAAGTAAATAACCTATTTTCTAAAACTTCTAGCTAATATTATATATATTTTTTATTTTAAACTAAAGAAAATTATATTTAAATATAGTAAGTTATAAAATAGGCTTCTTTTATATGTTTTTAGAATTTTAATTTTTTTACTTAGATACTCTTTCTCTTATTACTTAATAATACTATATATTATTATATTCTTAAAAATAGCTTATAAGAGTACTATACTCTCTTTCTTACTTTATAAACTTTTTAAAAAGAAAACAGATACTTATATATATGTCTAAATTTTTATAAAGTCTTAGTAAAGACTACTTAACTTTATAAAAGTATAAAAAGTTTTCTTATAAAAAAGAGGTTTTTTAAGAATTAAGTATTATTAAGTTTATTCTTAGTATACTTACTTAGATATAGTTATAAATAGAGGAAAGATATAAGAAAAGATTATAGTTCTTTCTAGCTAAAGAAGTACTTTAGTTTTCTATTTTCTAAATAAATTAAGAAAAAGAAAAAAATTATAAAAATATATAGTTTATAATTTTTTTTTAAAAAGAGAAGCTTAACTTATAACTTACTCTAAGTTAAAAATATAATATATTAACTTTTATACTTTTTTTATTTTTAAAAGCTATATAAGCTTACTTTTCTTTATAGTTAGCTACTTAATTACTTTTATTACTTTCTATATAAGGAGAGTGCTATAGAATTTTATCTCTTTTAAGAAGCTAGGTTAAGTCTAGACTTAGTATACTCTCTAGTAGTAATAGTAGCTATCTAAGGTTATTCTTACTAACTATAGTAATATTAGGAAAGAGGTATAAGTAGTATATATAACTCTAGCTATTAAGGTCTTACTATTTTACTATTAAGGGTTAGTAATCTTATTAATAGGTAATACGTATAGACCTACTTATATATATTACTTAAAACCTAGTTAGTAAGAATAGCTAAGTATTTAAATAGATATACTTAAATATATATAATTTTAGTATTATAACTATAAAGCTTTATTTATTTAAAGTAGGTCTAGTAGTATATAAATCTTCTAAGAGGATTGTTTATTCTTTACTTCTACTAGTAAGTATATAGGCTTATTATTAGAGAAGTTAACTTATATAGTATTAACTTACTTAGTTCTCTATATACTATAACTTATAAGAAGTATATAGAAAGGTATACAAAAAATCTAATAGAAGCTAGAGTTAGAATCTAATTAAATAATAGTCTTATAAGCTTATAAGCTACTATAATAGTAAAAAATATAGGAATAACGGTTTAAGTAGTTAGAATTAGTTATAGGAATTTAGCTTAATATATTCTATGCTTAAGTATTATTATATTACTTATTAATAGTACTTTTTCCTTTCTTATTAGTAAAGCTAATAATAATTTACTAATAATTATAATATAATTAATTAGTATTATTAATAAGACTTAAGTCTCTTATAATAGACTTCTAGGTTAAAATAAAGATATATATTTATATAAGGTATATTATTAATTAACTTTTTTAAGCCTTAGAGGTTTTTATCTTATTTATGTTAAGTAGTAAGTATTAGTACTCTTATTAAAGAAAGTAATACTACTTCCTTTTATTATATCTATTATAGAAGGAGATAATTACCTTTACTTATTTTTAACCTAAATCTTATACTAATTATAAAGTATTATCTTAGTACTAGTTTTAATAGACCTTAAAACTTTATCTAAATTATAAACTCTCCTCTTAGTTATAACTATTAACCTATGTCTAGTTTTTAACTTATTAAACCTTTCTTTAATAAATTTAGTTTAATTAAATCTCTATATCTCTATCTAGGTCTACTAATACCTCTAGGCTTAGTATAATTAGTAGAGGATATAGAGTAGCTCTAGAGTATATAGAAGAACTACGAACCTGTTATTAATAATAATATATATCTTATTATAATAACTAGATATTAGAATATAATAATTTTATTTATATAAGATAAAACGTAGAGACGTAGTAACGTCTATCTTAAGGTCTATATAGATAAGTGGTTTACGTTTATTAAAGAACGCTATTATTATATATTTAGTAATAAGATTAAAAATTTTATAATATTATATAAAAGAAGTCTAATTATTATACTCTTAATACTAAGTAAAGTAAGTATTAATATAGTTCTTTTATCTTTTACTTAGCTAACTTTTAAAGTTAGAACTAAATAATAATAATATTATTAAGGTCTTTTATAGAAACTATCTAGTTAAAATAAGTATTCTAATCTAAGAACCGGCTCTTAGTATTAATATTATTATCTATATAAAGCTAAGATACTTAGTAGGCTAAATTATAAAGAACCTTAAGGAAAGATTTAGTATAGGATTATAGCTTAAGTAAGGGGATTAGTTTCTTAATAATAATACTTTATTAGAATCTATAAGTATAGAGGTATTATGTTTTTTAAATACTTAATTATATAGCTAACTTATCTATTTCTAATAGCTTAGCTTAATAGAGAGTAATATACTTAGTATTAAGTGAACTAGACTATATTAGGCTAAAGTTAGTAGAGGTAATAGAACTAGACTATACTTAACTAAGAACTTTATAGTTAGCTATAAGGGAACTCGACTATACTTTACTAGGTATACTATAGTTAGCTTAGTTTCTTTACTTATTTTACTTTAGCTTAGTCTAGTTAGTATTATTATATATAAAATATAAAGAGAGAGTAAACTATTTATAGTTCTAAGATTAATTTAAAAATAGAATAATTTAGTTAATAATTTCTAGGAGATAAAAGCCTTTAATTTTAAAGAATTTATATAGAGAAGAGATTTAAATAAATACTAAGTAATAAATTACTAGGGTTTATAATAAATAAATAAACAAATCTATTACTTAAATAATAGATAGCTACTAGCTCTCTTTCTAATAATAATTATTAAGAGTAGAGAATAATAAAGAGAAAAGAAGTATAAGAAAAAGAGGATAAAAAGAAATACTATTAGTAAAGGTAATTTAAAAGAGCTTAGATTAAAGTTCCTTAACTAATTATAAGGTATTAGAGACTATAATTATAAATACTTATAAGTATTTAATTTATAGTATCTTTACTAGATTTATAATATAATAACCCTCTCTCTAGCTTAGAAGTTTAACTTCTCTAGTTTTAAGTACTTTATTTAGTATACTTATAATACTCTCTAACACCTTTCTTTTTAATATAGGACTAGTAGATATTTCTTAGCTATATAATATATCTCTTATTATCTAGAATATAGCTAAGAGAGAATTAAGAAGTAGTTATTATTTATAAATATATAACTAGTATTTATATTTTTAAGTAGGCTTATTAAGTTTTTAAAGGTATTTATTTATAATTATAGTAGAATATTAAACTAAAACAATATAAGAGAGGTTTAAGGAGGTGTTTAAGTTAACGTCTTTAGGTATAAAAAGAGAGGATACTTAAATATAATTAGTTAGATTTAGAACTAGACATGTTTTATAAAAATAGTATACTTACTATTTATAATATATTTAGTATTAGAATTATATTATTTATATATTTCTCTTTTATAGTTTAAGCTAGTATAATTAGAATAGTAAGGTAGAGTAGCTAAATATCTATAGTATTTAAAGCTTTATAAGAAGAACTAACTAAACTACTACTACTAGATCTACTTCTCTAACTACTAAGACTATAGTATAGAGTAGAGGACTATATTCTATTAATAAAGGCTTAGATATAAGAGGACGTTAGTTATAAATTATAAAATAAGTAGGGTATAACTATCTTTACTATAGAAGCGTTATTATATTAGAATACTAAAGATTTATTATAAAGGTTAGTAAGGGTTTAAAGAATAGAAGATAGATATACTTTTAGGATTTTATACTAGTTATAGTAGTTAGAAATATACTAATTAGCTAGTATATAGCTCTATCTTTCTTTATAAGTAGTTTATATATTAATACTATAATAGTATAGTTTTTAATATTTCCTTAGTATATAGAGTATAAAAGGTAAATTTAATAGATAGTAGTTTAGTAAGGAATTTATACTTCTAGAAATAGTAGAATTAAGTAAAATTTATAGTTAAGGTTAGCTATATATTTAGTTATCTAGTTTAGAAGGTATATAAAGAGTTCCTTTTATAGATCTATATATATCTTAGCTTAGAGAGATCTCTCTTATAACCTAGTAAGCATATATGTCTAGGAAGGTATAGTATTATAGATTCTATAACGTTAGTATAAGATTAAAGTTAGAAGTAGAGATATATAGGAAAAATAGCACTAGCTTTAGTATAAGGATCTTAAAGATACTATAATTACTCTTTCTTTATACTATACTAATAAAACCTTTTCTAGAATAAGACTAAGAGTATAAGAACTCTTTATTAGAATAAGACGTCTAGATACTAATAGTTCTAAAGAAGCTCTATCTCTATTATAGTAAAGCCTTATAGCTTAAAATACTACTAAAGCCTTTTACTAAAGTTATATCTTATAAAACTAATTATAAAAGATACTATATATATATATAAGTTAATTAAGGCTAAATACTTAAAATATAACTAGATAAAGTATACTAGGAAATTTAATTATAGTTACTAGGTATTTAAAATATTATTAGATAAGAGGTACTAGGAAGTTTAATTAATAGTAGGTATTAGTATAGTAGGAAATTTAATCGTAATTGCTAGGTACTTATAATACTACTAAATAAAGTATACTAGGAAGTTTAATTAATAGTAGGTACTAGTAATAGAGGTAAGCTAGAAGGAATTAGTCTTAACTACTTTAAAAAGTCCTCTATAGCTTATAAGAAACTAAAACTACGTGTTTTCCTACTTATAGCTTTATAATCTTTTTATTACTAATAAGAACTAGTAAGAGGTAATATATATAATAAGAACTATAACTACTAAGATATTTTAAAAATATAGACGTATGATTTAAGGATTAGAACTTAGGTTAGGAATATATTAGAGAATGTTTAATACTACTAAAGAGAGGAGTTTTATCTAAATCTATAAGATAGGTTTAAGGATTAGAAGTACTATATATTATAGTAGTATATCTATTTCGTTATAAGTATATTCTAATATATTATATTTAATTAGGCTATAATTATTCTAGAAAGTAATATTCTAAGTAATAAGGATACTTATTACTAGTTTTATACTCTAGAATGCTCCCTTTTACCTAGGATTTCTAATTACTTAGATTCTAACTATTCTTTTATAATATAATTAATAGTAGTATATTAGATATACTTATTTATATATAGAAGTAGAGTTTATAAAAATAGTAAAATAAGCTAAGAGGTTAATAAGTTAGGGATAATAATAGAGGTAGTTATAAAAACACTTATAAAAGTCTTTATTATAGGAAATCGAATATTTAAGAGGCTAGCTATTTAAGAGTAATATAGGTAATTATTCTAGCCTTTTCTTAATAGTTAGACATTATCTACTAGTAGTTTAGTTCTTTAGGCTTCTTTTTAATAGTAACTTATATAGAACTCTATAAGACTTTAAATTTTTATTTTATACCTAGACCTTTTAATTTAAAAAAGTGTTTCTAACTTATATTAAGTTATTATCTAGCTCTTTTTTAACTTTAGAAAGTAGTTAATTATACTTAATCTACTCTCTTCTTTAATAGTACTCTCGTTTTTAGTAGTTAAGGTTTACCTTATCTAAACCTTATCTATTCCTTTCTTCTCTATTAAAAACTTCTAGTATATCTTATACTTATTCTTCTTTATAAATAACTAGTACTTTATTTTTATATTAGAGACTTATACTAGGATCTTAATATTTCCTATATACTTTTACTTTACGTTAACTAAGTTACTAACCTAATAAATAGTTAATAACTAACTCTATACTCTCTCTATAACTAGATATTACTTACTTTAAACTTATAGTGAACTACGGATTTCTAGGACGCTTATAAGGTTAATCGTTATAATAGAAACCGAGTTTTATCTTAAAGCTAGTTTAATTCTTACTAAAGCCTTATATTTAATAAATAGTTTAAATATAAGTTTATATTAGCTTCTTTTATTCTAGGCTAATAATTTATAAATACTTTAATATAAATAACTAGAGTAGTATTATTAAGACTAATAGTAGTATTAATATTATATTTAATAGTATAGAAGTTATAGACGATAAAGTTAAAAACTCTAAGTTTTATAATAACCTTAAAAGAGATATATTCTATAATATAGAAAACGAGATATATTATAATTCTAAAGATAGGGATAATAATATTAATAAAGTAATTAAAGATAATATTAGAGACTTTATAAATTAGTTTATAACTCTAGAAGTTAATACTAAGGTACGCGAGTTTTTTAGTAAGCTTCTAAGTATATTACACACTTTCTAATAGATATATCTACCTTATTAGTTTAAATAAGTTATATAAAGTTTAGACTTAAAATTCCTTAAAAACATAGTAGTTTTAAAAATAGACGTTAAGTAATATGTTGTTTTACGTCTCTTAATTAAGCTTTAAGATACCTTCTATATATTATTAAATATTTTAAAAGTATAAGAGAGAAAGAATAAGAATAAAAAAGAGTTAGAGCCTCTTTTATACCCTACTTAGAATACTAGTAAGCTTAAGTACCTTAGATAGTCTAAAATTAAGGCTAAAAATCTAGAGTTTTATTTTTATTAAGTTATAGTAGAAACCTTATAAAAGTTTATAAAGGTAGCTTTAGGTAAGAACTTAATTAACCTAGAGGAGTATATAAATAAGATAGAATATAATATACTATTAGAGATAGAATAAGAGAGAAGAGCTATAACTACTAAAAGTAAGCTAATAGTAATTTTAGCCTACGCTTTTGATTAGAAACGGCTTAGAACGTACGTAAAGCTTAAAAAGGCTACTAAGGCTATAGGTAAAAGTCTACTTAGATTATTAGTTACTATATACTATCCTAGATTTAGGTGTAATAAGGATATAGTAGTACTACCTAGTAAGACTATACTTCTTATATACCTTAAATATCTTAAGTACGTAGTGTAGAATAATATAGATGTTAATTACTATTATAAAATATAACTAGGAAGTAAGTAGAAGACTATTATAAGGAATTATAGGTTAATCTATTTATTTAAGATAAAACCTTACTTTTTTATTAAAGAGCTAGACCTAACTCTACTATATTTAATAGAAAAGTTTATAATATAGTATATTTTATAATTACTAGCTATTATTCTAGGAGGAAGAAGTAAACTAAATAGGCTTAAAACATAAGATCTAATTCTATTTTATTTAAATAATTATTTTAATAATTAATAAAGGTTATTTAACTTTATTAGTTATAAATTTTATATATTATATTAAATATAAACTTATTTTAGAGTATATTAAATACTTAAATAGTAAGAAGTTAGGAAAGTAGATAACTTATATTGCTTAAAACGCCTTCTATCTACTTATATATATTACTATACCTTTTAATATTATAACTTAAACTTAGAGAGAGCTTATAACTAATATTATAATTATATTAATTAATAAATTTATTAAAGACTATGCTATTAGATTTAACTAGTCTATTTACTTCTAGTATTAAAATGTTAAATAGCCTCTTATTTTATTTAGTGTTTATAAGAAGAAGTAAGAGTATTTTACCTTATCTTATTATAAACGCTCTTAATATAATTAACCTTTTAGGTAAAACTATTATTTATAATAATATAATCTTAGACTCTCTACTTAAATAATTAGTATAGAATTTAGTTATATATTACTTAGGGCTTTTTTTAGTAGATTTTTAACCTTTTTACTTTCTTATATAAGCTACTTATATATTCTTTAAATTGTTATAAAACACTAGTTAATTATTAGAGGTCTATTTACGTCTTCTAAGTCTATTAAGGTAATAGTTATTAGAGTATAAGAGGTAGATTAGAGTTACTATTATATATAGGCTAGTATCTTTAGATCTTTAAATATTCTCTTTCTTTAGAATTTTCTTTCTTATATTTAAGGATTAGTAGAGAGTTATAGCTATAAGTTTTTAAGTTCTTTCTTATTAGTAGTTTCTTCTTCTTAAGAATTTTCTTCTCTATATTTAAGAATTAGCCTAGAGTTTAGAGTAGAGGTCTTTAGCTTAGTTATATTTCTTATTAATAGGTTCTCTTTCTTTAAAATTTCCTTTTTTATATTTAAGGATTAGTTAAGAGTATAGTAAAGGGTTCTAGTAGTTATTAAGTTTCTAGCTATACTTTCTACTAATATATGTTTTAATAGATACTATGTTTTTAAATAAGTTATTACTCTTAATATTTCTAGACTTTAGATTTATTAATACTATACTTTATTCTTCTACTTATATTACTATATCTATATTTTAATCGCTTCTTATAAGCTTAAAAGAGAGGAATATTCTTTATATAATTAAATTTAACTTTAAAAACTAAAGCCTAAAAGACCTTTAAGACTATCTTTTCTTCTCTTAGAAGGAGATATAAGATAACTAGTAGAAATTCTAGATAAGTAGTCCTTTTAAAATAAATAATCTCCTATTACCTCTATATATATAAACCTAGTACTAAACTCCTATAGTATTAACCTACTAAAACTTATTTAATTATACTTAAGTTCTTCTCTTTCTATTAGATTAGTAGATAGTATTAGATATAGCTATACTTATATATTAGTAGTAGTTAATTAGCTATAAACGTAAAACTAATATAAAGAAGTTTTAACATCGTCTAGTAATTTATTTTATATTTATTTTAAATACCTAAATATAGAACCTATTTAATATAAGTAATATAAATAAGAAGACTAAGAAATAAAGCTAGTATACTCGTTTCTTTAATCACTTCCTCGTTTATCTTATATACTATAATATAAACAGCCTTATTATCTTACTACTATTATATATCCTTCTCTATCTTTCTAAGCTTAATATAATATTAGAGTTTATTAAGCTAGTCTAGTATTATTATATATATATAAGAGTAGAGGATTAATTCTATATTATAGAATACTTTATTTTCTTTCTTATTATCTATATCTTTGTCTTTTAAAACCTAGTAAGCTTAAGAAAATTTATACCTAAAATAAGAGGTTAATAGATTTAGATAGTAATAAAAAGCTAATTCCTATAAATAAGCGTTTTTCTTAGTAAAGTATAAGGTAAAATAAGGTAGAGTAGAAAAGTATACTAATTATAAACAAGCCTTCTAGTTTTTAAGCTTATATTAAAGTTTTACTTTAAGTAACTCGTATATAATAGAGTTATACTCTAGATAAATAAACCTAAGTTTTTTAAATAAGTTATAATATTATATAAGAATATTAATATCTCTTATATTTCTTAAAAACTTGATCTTAGTTTATATATTTTTAATTTATATAAAGTAGGTAGTACTAAGGTCTATTTACTATCTTTAAAGAATTAGTAGAAGGGGTATTCTACTAATAATATAAAGTTTTTTATCTACTAGAAATCTAAAATACTACTTAGTAAAGTAGTAGAGATTAATATTTTATATATCCTTATATAGAACTTAAAACTAAGCTATATAATTATTAGATTTATTATATTACTAAATAGTATATTTAAGTACTTTATTATTAGAAAAGCTACTTATAAAAGGACTTATAAGAGTAATAGATATTTTATAAATACTAAGATAGTATATTTAATAGTTATTACTTAGTAGAGAGGTATATTATAAGAACATAGTATATAGAGTAGTTTAATTGTTATAGACCTAGGTCTTTTTAATACTTAGTATTAAATAGCGTAAGTATAGAATAAAGAGTAGAATATATTAAAGTAAGTAAGGAACGAGCTATTAAGAGGTATAACGCTTACTTAAAGAATAATCTAATACCTTAATATATATAATATTATATATATATATACTACTAGACTAGGTTTAACTAACTAAAGAAACGTAGTATATCTATAGATATTAATATTATAAGTAATACTAAAGAGAATAACTACTTATAGAATATCTTATAATACTTATAATACTAATATAAGCTTTAAGCTTAAAAGACTAAATATAAATAGTATATTTACTTAGAATATTAAACTAAGTAGATATACTACTTAGAATAATATTTTAAATTAATATAGTATTTTAAAAACTAATTTAAGAGATTATACTAGTTTAAAAACTAGATATAAATAAAATATTTACTTAGAATATTAATACTAATAAATATTCTCTCTAGAAAACTAAGTTAGATAACTATAATATTATAAAATACTATATATAAAAGTTTACTAGTTTTAAATATATTAATTATATAGACATCTTTATAGAGATATTATATTAGATATTAAAAAGATTAGTAGTATAACTTAGATATAAGTAACTTTTATATATTATTATAAAAGTTCTCTAACTTTAATTATATAAAGCTAATAGTTTTTTTACTATTCTAAGTAATATATCTATATACTAGAGACTAGTTCTTTAGATAAAATATCTACTTAAATTAGTCTTTTATCTAAGTTTTATTTATTTTATATTCTAAGTAATATATCTACTTAAATTAGTTTTCTATATAGTAATCTATTTTAATAAGTTCTTAAAATAAGATATTTATTTAAA
>LLCB01000640.1:0-14775 GCA_001414345.1 Hymenoscyphus infarciens | reverse complement strand
TCTAGTATTTACTCTAGAAGTATATATAGCTCTCTTCTATCTTTTAGTTAGAAACCAAAGTCAAAAAAGTCAAAATTCACTAAGTCTTTTATACTTATACTTCGACTCCTTAGAAACGTGATTTAGCGATCACCTGACCTACCCTGTGCCGATTCAACTTACGTACTTCTGACCTACCCTGTAGCCTACTCTATAGTCTACCCTATACGTATATAACCTCTTATAATAAGAGTAAGGAGACGATAGCGAGAGAGCGCTATTACTACTATATACGTAGGACTTATTATCTCTCTCTATTCTTTAATTAGTTAGTTACTATAGTTAAGACTATCTAGTCTTAATATAGAGAGAGAGAGAAGAGAGGAAGAGAGAGAGAGAATTCAATTATTCTCTTTTTTACTTATAAAAAGTAATATTTTACGATTTACGATTTGCTATTTGCGATTACGTTGTTTTTAGACTTTTATAGATTTAGAATACTATAACTATATACTTATTTAAGTAATATTTAGTAATCATTTTTATATAAAGAATCTAGATAGTTGAGAATATACTAATTAGTTAAATAGAGTATAGAGATTGATTAATAATAGATTTAAAGTATGTTATATTAAAATAACAAAGTTGTAATATAAAATAGATAAATATAATCATATAGAACAACTCTTGACCTTGTATTTATTCTTTTAGTCAATTGATAGCTCACTTGAAATCCGTCTATGGGCCCCCAAAGTTGAAACTGGCTTACTGGTAACTTACTCGTGGATTACTCGTGGATTACTCGAAACTTCAAGTATCACGTGGAACTATACCGCAACCCAGACTTGAGATGTGGATTAATTTGTGACCGTCCAGTCTAAAGATTGCTTGAGTTGAGTGAGATGGGCCTGACTTATAAAGTAGTTCTCATTCATTTCCTCATCAACAATCTATACCCCTACCCTCACACTATCTCATCTCGCTCTTTCAATTCCCTTCCCTTACTTATCTCCATCCCCATCTCTCAGCACCTTTCCTCTCTCGCATTCCCAACTCTCATTCCAACTCACTATTTAAGCAAAGATAACCTGGGCAGAAGCAAAAGCAGCATCAACACTCGCCTGATTAGCAGAAAGCGTAGCCGAATCAGCAGCAGTAGCAACTTTTCCTTCGATAGCAAGGAAGAGCGCGTCAGTGTCACTTGCTACAGAGAGGAGAGCACTGGCTACTACGGAGTTGAACCCCGCTGTCTCGATAATTGTTGCCTATCAAGTTTATTAGTCTCGTCTTTCCAGTCTCCCTCTCAACTTCAAATTTGAACGAAATTTGAACATGAAAGAGAACTTGCCTTGGCATTCAACTCCCCAACCAACGCAACAATCTTAGGTGTCAACACCCCGACCGCAGACACAATGCTCGCCGTCTCGGTCGTAGTGAAAGTCACTGAACCGGTGGTCGTCGTCGTCGCGGTCTTAATATTTGTTTGCAAGGTGCTTACTGCGATGCCTAAGGCCAACGATTGAAGGAGGGTACCCGTGTAGGCTTTTGCGCTGACTGTCAGGGAGGCTACGTCTGTGCTTATTGCTGCGATGTTTGTGAGGAGACCTGCGGCAGTGCGTTTTTCATGTTGGACTTCGACTGTGGTGGGGAGGGCAAGGACCGAGGAAGTAGTGAGGAGGAGGGTAAAGATTGTCTTGAGGAGAAGCATTTTGGCGGATGGTGGGTTGATGAGTTGGAGGATTTTAGGGCTGAGATGGGATAGGATGAGGTTGGAATTGTTGACCTTGGAGATTTGAGCTGCAGAGTTGGTTCAGCAGCGGGAAACCTGAGGTTTTTTATACTCCTGTTCCTCGCTGTGAGCTCTTTTTCCTCCACATGCCCTCATTTTAATACCCATCTGTACCGAGGAACTATGCAACATCAAAGCTCTGATAATTGCAATAAAATAGACCCCAAGCCCGCCATAAAACAGTCTTGTGATATCCACTCCCTTTCAGGAAACACCTCCACGAATGGCATTGTTGGACCAACCAAAATACTTCTTGGAACAACACTGTCTGAACCAACGAGTAGATTCTCCTAATATTTCTGCACCAATTCCTCAAAGTTCCTCATGGAGAAGGTTCGCAACTTCAACTTTGAAGTTCACAAACACCCGCGGTGTCCTGATTAAGTGACTGCTTCTGACGGCACTGCTGTGGATAAATTTGGGATTATCCAGTCAGCAGGACCTCAGGTATGGAAATTGACAAATGGAAATGAGTAGTTAAGTACGTTTGAGCGCGGACGATAATGCCTTGAAAGTGATTTGAGAGAATCTCCATGATTTGCTAGGAATGAGAGAATGGGTTTGGAAATGGTGGCATCTTTGTTCGTGCTGCGGTATATTTTACGTGGTCGCCCAAAATTATATCCGCGGAAAACAGACCAAACAAAACAAAAACCAACTTCTTGAATCAGAAGGTCAATAACTAACCCTTCATAGACCTCCAATTTGCACTTGAGACAGACACGAAAGGGTGTGACACTACCGGTGTGGTGTGATACACACGGCAGTCGACGCTCTTCTCTGCCTTGCCGAAGCTGAGAACCCTTGTATCAAGGACCCCTCAAATCCAGGGACCAGCACTACAACTGGACAACCACGGGCTTTGTGGATTGGTGGGTGCAACATCACACTTGCATTTGCATGGGTCGTACTTGTGCCCGATTTGAGGGGTAAAAAGTCCCCCTATTGAGTTCGTGACGAAGGAGGGAAGCAACTTTGCTTTATCGGTATGACTTGAAAGCTACCTCGATATTAAGAAGATTCAACGAAAGACAGAATAGTTCGCAGACTTTTATTACAAAAGAAAAATCCTCGCAATTGATATTGATAGTAAGTTGTCCACGAAAGAGGAAAGTGCTCAAAAAAAAATGATTGTAAGATACAATTGCAAACTCGACGCACGACAGAAGCGCACCTGCATAGAATAAATCGTTGCGGGGTATATAATTCATCAGATATAAAATCTTCCTGATCGATTTCGAGAGGGAGGGTCCTTCCGATGCGTGATACTGCAGATGAATTGGGCAAGACAGTATCTTTGTAGGGCAGGACACGCGGCTGGCAAATCGGGTAAATGGTAGTAAGATGAACAGTGAAGAGGGGCCGAGGTATCAACATGTGAAACGTGGGCAGTGGTGCATAATATTTCTGGAAGGAGGTTGAAAGGGCGTAGAGGTGTTAAGAAGTTGTATAAAGGAAGGTGCCAAGGATTTTCTTTTTAGGCAAAGTCTAGATCACGTGTCTTCAACCATTTTGATAACAATGAACACATTTTGCCTCCAAAGTTACTTTAATACCAAGATAAGAAAAGTAACTTAGAAACAGTACATTGGCTATCTAGAGTGGAAACCTTCTGAATCGCAGTGGTTAGCTTTCTCTGATAATCGGGTCGAATATTACTCTCTCTCTTCTTCTCTAACTTTTCTTTATTAGATAAGCTACTAATAAGGTTATAAGCTCATTCCCAGCTACATCTTCACAACCACCCACGTTCTCTCTATATCTCTCTTAGACTACTACACTTATTTTAGTACCGTAGTTGAAGGAACGTAAAATTAAGTAGACTTTATCTATATAATAAACTAGACACTATATAAAAATAAGAATTGCAAAGTAATTCTAGCTAATAAGCTCGCTAGTATAAAACTTACTAGCTAGAAACCAACGCATTTCTAGTCTCTATTAGATAGTTCTATAAAAATGCTGAATAGTGTTTTAGGTTTCTTCTTCTAATCTATTATTCTATTCTATCTCGACGATTCTTCTCTCTTCTATCTCTATTTTAAGACTATCTCGTCTTCTTCTATTCTAATATATTACTTCTCTTAGCTACTCCGATTCTATTCTAAAAGTTATTCTATCTATTCTTTTCTATCTAAGGTATTAGAGTAGCCTTTCCTAGCTTATAAGAGAGACTAGGTAGAGTATATACTAGCTTTAAATATATTATTTATAATATTATTAGTAGATTTAGTAAAAGTAGTATAATCTAAGAAAAGTATATAATATTAGTACTTTTTACTACTTTTTACTTTTTACTTATTTTAGAGCCTATTTAGCTTATATATATTATAGTATATACTTTTATTTATACTTTATTTAAATATATATAATAAGATATATACTATTTAAATTAAATAATAGACTCTTTTAATATCTTAATCTTTAACTTTTATATATATATATATATATATATTCTTAAAACTCTACTAAGTTAAGACTTTCTATAATTATATATACTAATATATATTACGAAATTCTTTTATATATTAGATATAATAATAGTATACTTAATATATCTAGTCTACTTAGTATACTTAAGTCTTAAGTATACTATTATACTACTAGTTATAATAGAGATAATAGCTATTATACTTTATACTAGCTATATTAAATATACTAAGTATACTAGATATACTAATAGTTTAAGTTTATACTACTATTTTAAATATATCTATCTACTTATCTACTCTCTACTATCTATCTACTTATATACTCTACTTATATACTCTACTTATATACTCTACTTATATAAGAGATATTCTAGAAAGTAAGCTTTAGCTTAATCGCTTAATTCATCGCTTACTTTTTTAATATATTATAGTTTTATAGAGCTAGGTAGTATATAAATAGATAAGAGGCTAGTTATATAATCGTATACTTCTAAGAGTTAGATAGCGAGTTAGTCTTAGCGTCGTACTAAAGAGATAGCTAACTTAGTACTAGTATAACTAGTATACTTAGTATACCTAGTCTACTTAATATACTTATTATAATATACTTATTATAGATAGTATAGCTAGTATAAAGCTATTCTACTAGTATATAATTTTTTTTTATAATATATATATATATATAATAAGCTAAATAGTAAGTAAATATATTAATAAAGAATCTAGAATCTACTATAAACTATATAAGTATCTTTAGACTATATACTTATATATAAATTAGATATATTTATAATAAGTTATATAGAAACTAAATAGACTCTTAATACTTTTTACTTACTTTATACTTTTATTTCTTTCTATTCTATTCTATTCTCTCTAGTCTCTCTTCTTATCTAGCTCTCTCTTTTAGTTTTTCTTATCTCTTCTATTCTAATTTAGTATCTCTTCTACTTAATTTAGCCTAGTCTATAAATGAAATTAGTCTATTCTCTTCTCTTCTAATTAAGAGAAGTAGTCTATTCTCTTCGAAGTACTAGACTAACTAAGACGAGGAAAGCTAAAATACTACTACCTAGTTTCTTATAATACATTCTAGTTAAATCTACTACGATCTAATACTTAAAGCTACTATTTATCTAATAAGTAAATTCTATAATAAAGAGAAAAAGTATACTAGAATAGATTTCTAATACTTTTACTCTCTTATCTACTATAAGCGAGAATCTTAAATATAAAGCTAATATATCTTATAAATCTACTAATAATCTCCGCGCTCTTAGAAGATATAACTACTAAGCTAAGCTTATAGACGTAGTAAAATAATAGAAATAACTATATCTAAAGCCTAAACCTAACTCTAAGACGAGTAAGTAGCTAGATATAAAGGTAAAAATCTCTCTCTCTAATAACCTAAGCTAAGTTTTCTATATAGCGTTTATACTAATAAGTAGCTAAGTTAACTCTTCTATATCTAGTAATCTACTATTCGACGGTTATAGAGATTAGATTAAGAATATTCGAGCTAACTTACTAAGTAAGTAAACTAATATTAGTCTAAGTAAAGAAAGCAAATCAATAGCCTTAATTATATATACTAAACCGACTCTAAAATCCTAGGTCCTTCTATAGCTTATAAGTGATTTATAACTATAGTTTATATACTAACTCTTAAGCTACTATAAAAGTTAAGACTATTCTATTATTAATTACTATACTTACTAGTATATTTGTCTATAAAGCCTTTTAACCTAGTATTATTAAAAGTAAACCTAATATAGCTAGAAGACTAAAACTACTAACTTAATAACTTATTACTCTAATACTAAGACTTAATATCTTAAACCTTTTTATGAAATAATAAAACTTAAAGATTCTAACTTAAAAGACTAGTAAAGTTCTAGCCTTCGCTTTAATAAAGAAAACCTAAGAAATCTAAGGAATTAGTATTCTAGTAATAAGTATCTTATATATACTTATTATTCTTCTCTTCCGCTAGTTCTAGGTAAGCTAATAAGATAAGAAAAGTATATAAGAGATAAACTTAAGATTTAGTACTATTCCTGTCTAATCTTAACTTCTTACTTTCTCTATTATTTCAACCTCTTTTCAAAAGTCTAACTACTACTTATATATTCTTAATAGAATAGAAAATAAAATTCTAACTTTAATATACGTATCTTCTTTTCGTATCTTAATACCTAAGGTACTCTATCTCGCTTCTCTACTCTTCTTATATACTTATCTAACTATAATCTTATATACTCTAAGAGATTATTCTCGTATAATCTACTAGCTACTCGCGTATCTATATAATATCTTTAATCCTAATCCTAAGCCTAAGCCTAAGCCTAAGTCTAAGCCTAAGCCTAAGTCTAAGCCTAGCTATAAAATAAAAAAATAAAAAAAAAACCGTCCGCGTTCGCTACTCCTGTCTAGTCTTACTATACTTCTCTTAAAAACCTCTATAAAATTAAGGTTATTTATTACTATACTATCTCTCTCTCTAAATAAAATATAAGCGCATAGCTGCTATACTATACTAAATGTCTATACACTCTATATTAGTATACACTAGGTTAGATTAGGCTAGGCTAGACTAGAGAGGTAGAATCTAATAATTTAAGCGCTAGGACTTCAGAATACTAGGACGCTAGAACGCTAGACTAGTATCGTAACCTACGGATATCGTAGTACCTATTACCTAGACTCTCATTTATAGTAGATAGGTAAGTAACTAAAAAACAAAAAAAACAAAAAAAACAAAAAAATAAAATCCCGTTAGCTTAGACGAAACCCTAGATAAAGAAAGAGATAGATAGGTAGGTACCTATACTAGGTTACGAGCCTAGAACTACGAGTCTATACGTTTAAGGCATTTTCATAATAAATTATTATATTAATAAATAGTAACTTAATTTAATTAGAAGTACACTACTTATAGCGTTATATAAGTATAGTATTTTAAAATCAACTTATTTATCTAATTCTAAAGTATAGCCTCCTATTCCTCTATAACTACTTAGCGTATTTCTTCTATAGTAGTAGGTTAGTATTATCTTCTATAAAGTCGTTATTTAATCTACTACTAGCACTTCTTTATAGGATTTATATTAGGTAAAGTAGAGAGGTGAGGTATTAAGATAATACTATGTTTTATCTAGAATTTAGCAGGCATATTATTAGT
This sequence comes from Hymenoscyphus infarciens, assembly GCA_001414345.1. Taxonomy (NCBI): domain Eukaryota; kingdom Fungi; phylum Ascomycota; class Leotiomycetes; order Helotiales; family Helotiaceae; genus Hymenoscyphus; species Hymenoscyphus infarciens. Next base: position 7,391 of record LLCB01000640.1, on the reverse strand, counting down.
AAGAGGCTAAAAATTATTAAAATCGGCAAAATCTTTAAAATGCCCTGAACGCATAGACCCGTGGTTCCGGGCTCGTTAGGTCAGCTTAGGTCAGGTTAGCTTAGGTCAGGCTAGGCTAGATATCCACCTATAAGTAAGGTAGCGTACCTACGCGACGACGACGACCCAAGTACTTCGTCCCAGGCGAAACTATTACTGCAGATTTTGTGGGCTACCAGGGGTTTCCGCCCATTTTCATGGGGGGTTATTTCGCTTCTGCCGTAATAGTTTCGCAGTAGCATAGGCTGCCCGTTATAGGTAGTGTAGGTAATGTAGGCAGGTACCCATCCCATCCCATCTCCCATCTCCCATCTCCCATCCCATCCTATCCCATCCTATCTAATCCCATCCTATCTAATCCTAGGTCCCATCCCATCCCAGGTCCCATCCCATCCAGAACATCATCTCCAGGTCTATTTCTATTTCCACTTATACAGTATTAGAGAATAAATAAATAAATAGATAAATACGAAGGCAAACCACAAATGCCTTGCAGTAAGTACCACGAGAACCAGTCCGTAACCCAGACTTCTCAACAACAAGGTTAAGGAGGAACACCAAAAGTAAGAAGAAAAAAACACAAGGCTCTCTCCCAACAGGGAAAAATAAGGCTCTCTCAACCAGGGCATGCATGCGAAGTACCAAGTACCTTGCAGCAGATAGACATCGCACTGGGCCGGGGGTGGGGTAAGCAGGAACGGAACGAGGTAAGCAAGTAGGAACAAAACAGGAACCAGGCATGTTGATAGATAGGATATGGCACTTAAGCAATAAAATTCATGCTACCTAAGCAAAGTGTAAAAAAAAAGATGAAGGATCGTAAACCTCATAGTCATATACCCCACCAGTTCTTCCCACCTATTAACCTTTCATGGCTAGCCAACCAACCAAACCCAATTCAAGACCTAATGACGACGCCGCGAGGCTGCACAAAAATCTGTCTGTCTATGAAAAGGAAGTAAATCATCGCATCCATGCCCATCGTACATCCCATCCCAAATCCAAGGCTTTCCTCCCATGACAAATAGAATTGAAAAAAGGAAATCTAGAACTCCCAAGCAGCGATCCCATTGTATATTGGATTGGACCTAAGAAAGAAATCGCGCAATGATTGACGCAGGGGAAGATGGGGCGGATTGCGGCGCTGGGAGGGGCGCAACCATAAGCGATGGTGCAGCCCCGTGTTCTGACCTCCAACCAAATTCTTTGAATATTTGGGAGATTGATAATAGTGTTGATGTTGTAGATCTTCTACGCCCGACTATCTCTCACTTGTGGCTGCTTCGGTGTTTTGTGCTGGACTTGGAGTCTTTGGAGGATCTGGATTTGGATTCTCTGTGTTCTCTGTGTTCTCTGGACTCTCTCGATGGCTTGTATTCCGAGCTTCGTGGCTCGGCTTCGTCATATCTGGCGGCGCGGTGGTTGTATACTTCGACTTTGCCGTTTTTTGAAGTTGTTCCGGTCATGAACTTGTCATCTAAGAATGTTATGTTAGTTGAATGAGGATTTAAAGAGTGAGTGGAGTGAGACGAACCATTGTCAGGTACTCGGTATCTGTGATCCCGAGATGGTTCTAGCGACATGCTGGAGCGGGCAGTGGAGTAATCGCTGGCCTGGCTTTCGTAGTAGGTGGACTCTCTAGATGATGAACCACCAGAGTGGATGATTGGGCGTTTGGAGGAGTAAGAGTAGTTGGACATGGCGGTTGTGGTGGGTAGTGAGATTGTATGGAGTGAAGGCTGTATCGAAGATTGTTTGTCTGATTGTTGAATTGAAAAGGTGGGAGGTGATTGCTAGTTTAAATAAAGCAGTGTAGAGTGAGGTAGAGCGAAGTGAGGCGTGAGTCAAGAGTGTAGCTGCTGTGTGAGACGATATCAATGGTGGTTGGGAAGGGGGGGGAGGAAGAGAAGACAGGAACAGGGAATTTATACTTATATACCTACCTACCTACCTACCTACCTACCCATTCTCCAATGGCTTCGAGGAATTGAGGGGCCTCATGAATTGGAGGTGGAGGCCTTGACTGGCCTAGGCAGAGCTCTCCAGTTTGGAAATTAGGGCGACTCGACTTGGCCATGAAAGAGAATCGAGATCCCTGGGAAGAGACTTGTTTCCAGGGCCAACTTTGGCAGTGATGGAGGTATAGGGATCCGTATGGTATCGTATTCCCTACCTCAGTGACTCATGAGTGTCTAATTTGTCTCGGTGGGTGGTTTGGGATCCCAAGGCGGTGGAAGTGTGACTGGAAATGTTCATGAATGACTGACTAAGAGCTAACCGCAGCATTCCGAGATAAGGGGGAGAGGAAAGAGAGTGAACCGGTCAGGGTATGGCTGGACGACATCTCTTTTGGGGGACTCAGGTCAGGTCTGGAAAGGATGGAATGAACGTGTGAACGAGAGCTCTCAACAATACCGCTTAAGGGCAGTGCAGTGCTGGGATAGAGTGAGGCCTCAGAAGGGCAGAGAGGGCAGAGAGGGCAGTCCCCAGGTAGTATAGAGGGCAAAGGGACGGGACAGGACAGGACGGGGCGTCTTCCTGGGCGTTCTCGAGGCAAGGCGGACGGGACCCGACGCTGAAGCGGGAGAAGCAAGCACTGGCAAGCACTGGCAAGCGCCTCTCCAGCTCCCATAAGAGATGCCTGTCCCACCTCCCACGCTCACTGTCCATGATGCCCAAGCCATGGGAAGGGGCCTCCCAGCGACACCCTTTCTCTCCAGCATATGCCCAATATGGCTGCCTCAGTGTGGCAGTGGCTGTGGCAGTGGCAGTGGCAGTGAGGGAAGTGAAGTGGTTGAAGAAGAAAGAACTCAAGCTGACATTCCAGGTTCTTGCGCGCCAAATCGGGGTGTGGTAGCCTGGTCGTGCCTGCAAAAGCGGGCTAGCGTGGTTTGGGATGAGGATGAGTCAATTCGTGTGATGTGATGTGATGCCTCCCAGAATCAAGCTGGGAGAGTCGCCCGAGTGAAAGTTGCGACTGTTTGTGGTGTTGATTTGTTTCGGTGAGCTGAAGAGGGGAAGTGAAGATATTATCTGCAGTGACACTTGCTTGCGTTTACTCGTCAACGTCAATTCACCCAATCATCATACTCGCACTACCTGGTAAATAGCCGCTTTGATCTGATCACGTGTTAAGTCAGCTAACCTTATTGAGCATGGCGAGATCCCCGCATTCTGCCAAGGACACCCTAGCCAATCAACCCGTGCACAACAATCCGTCTTCTGCCAATCAACAAGTCAATTGCATCTCATCCAGGCACAAGAAATCCCATCCCAACGTGTCCATATCCAAAAGGTACCTTTCTATCCTCAAGCCTCATTTCAAGCATCTACTTACAACCCCATCCTCCAGAATCAATTCCACCACCCAAAATGCGTTTCATCACCCTCTCCATGGCTGCTGCATTGGCCACGGCCGTCCTGGCCGCCGAGGTCAAGGTCGAAGTAACCCGCGCCGTCGAATGCGAGCGCAAATCCCAGAAGGGCGACAAGATCTCGGTTCACTACAGAGGATCTCTGCAAGATGGAGGCAAGGAGTTTGATGCTTCCTACAACCGAGGGACCCCGTTGGACTTTGAGGTCGGACGGGGAAGTGTCATCAAGGGGTATGTCAGATGGGCGAAACATCTATACGTAGATTGTTGGTTGGTGGATGTGGCTGATGGTTGCATTATAGTTGGGACGATAACCTTATTGACATGTGCATTGGCGAGAAGAGAACCCTTACCATTCCTCCCGAGTTTGGATATGGCGATCGAGATATGGGTCCCATCCCCGCTGGAAGCACCTTGAGTATGCATCCCCCTCCCTCTTCCCGTTCACTTAAAGCATCTACTCACATCCTCTTCACAGTCTTCGAAACCGAATTGGTGGCCATCAAAGGCGTCAAAGCCCCCGAGAAGATCATCGAGAAGGAAAAGTCCGCAACCGAATCAGTAAGCAGTGCAGCTTCAGATAAAGCAGAGAGCGCTTCCGAAGGTATCAAGGCCGGCGCAGCGAGTGTCATCTCCGAGGCTGCGGAGGCCGTCAAAACCGTGCTTGCTGACTCTGATGATGGTGGACAGGAGCACAACGAGTTGTAGGTCAGAAGGGGGACAGGGTTGATGTTTGTAGTCAGTGGAGTTGGGGGTTATGTTGAGGTTGGATGGATGGAGGATGATGAATGAATTGAATTCGTAGACTTTCGTTGAATAACTGCATATTATCTTGTGCTTGTTGAGAAATCTATTTGAGAAACATTGAGTGGGCGTGGTTTACACCCAGTATTGCCCAAATGGCTCAATTGCTAAGACGAACCGATTGGAGAGTAATATTGTATAGCACTTCATTGCTCCAAGCGCTGCTACCATTCTGTAACCTCTCCTCATGATCCTCTCCAATATTAAAATGGGTATAACTGCTTTCCCTCCCACAATTTTGTTTGCCGCACTCCAAGTTCCCCAAGGCAATTTGTCCTGGGGTATATATCAACATGAACTGCCGGTAGCCTCCCTTCCTTCAGCCATTTGTTTTGCCCCAACTCCCTTGAAAATGCTGCTTCTCGAATGCTGCTGGACATTCCCTCCATAACGCCTGTCCCTCCGGTATATTCCACTTCTCAACAATCCATTATAATCATAACGCCCTGTCAACCCAGTATTCATAATTCGCCCTCGCGCGGATCCTCGCCCCCATCCGTACTAGCCATCGTATTATCCGTCCACTCGAATTCTAACAGCGTTGTTAAATCGGCGCATGGTGGGGGAAGAGGGGCAAGACCTACTCTGTCTACACATAGGACATTGCCCCTTGGAAGAGTCCTGCTTGATCCATTCCACGATACAATGCTACAAACAAAACAACCCCCATCAGCCTCGCTCCTTTCGTATCTTGAATTCGAGGTAGATTGTTTTTGATCGAACTAACCATATGGAAATTGTGTCCGCATTTTCCGGAAACTGCAAATAGGCGATCGCAGAGTCAGTGATGAGGCTTGAGAGGGAAGCGGAGGGAGGGATATACGTAGACTGCAATCGTCCCCTGGGTATTTGCAGGTCGGGCATGTGCCGTCGAAGTGGACTTGACAGATTCCGCAGACGTCGTCGTCGGGGATGTCCCAGCGCCAGGTGGCTACTGCGTTCCATTTTATGATTTTGACCTTCATGTTTGGGCGCGAGGGCGGGGGATAGGGTGTTTGTGGTAGAGAGGGTGAAGAGGACTAGCTTCTACAGCTTCTAGAAACTTTTTTGTGGTGCTTTTTTAGAGGGGGGAGATATCTTGTGTTGCGCTGCTGGTGAATCTTAAGCTCAAGCTTTAATGTTTGTTTAGTCGCGATATCCTACTACTGGTCGTTCCCAGGCCGTGCGCCACTGACCCTTATCTCTTGTGTCATCGCCTCCAATTTCCTGCAAGCACCAAGCACCAAGCTTCCCATCCAACCTCCTCCAAACCCCCCACCACACCCCCCTTCCCCCCCCTCCCCTCTTTTCTCAAGCTCTCCTAAATCTTCTTCGTCTTACAAGCAAAGAAAGATCAAGCAGCACAACATCTATCACTCTCAACTCTCCCACTTATTACCAAACCCCCTCCCCTCTCATGTCCCCACGTTAAGGGTCCACCTCCCTCTAGCACGCCATGGCGGCATCTACTCTCACTCTCCTCAGAACCTCTCGAGGAATTCGCTCCTCCCCCCTCCTCCTCCTCCTGCGATCGCATACCACCTCCAAATTCTCCAATTCACCCTCGCCAATCCTCAAAATGGCTTCCTCCCGCGACTTCTCCTCCTACCTCGTCACCCCCTCCGAACTAAAGGAAGCCCTCTCCAAAAACCCTCCCACCAAGATTTCCACATCCCCTCGCACCGTCGCCCTTTGCGCATCGTGGTTCCTCCCCAACGATGGAAGGAATGGTCTCGATACCTTCCGCCAAGCCCGCATACCTTCGAGTCGCTTCTTCGATCTGGATAAGGTCATTGATAAACGCTCGCCGTATCCGCATATGCTTCCCTCCCCCAGTACATTCGCCAAAGCAATGTCGGGTCTAGGAATCAGACGGGATGATACGGTGGTGGTGTATGATTCTTCGGAATTGGGCATCTTCAGTGCGCCGAGGGTGGGTTGGACGTTGAAGGCTTTTGGTCATGAGGGCGTGCATGTTTTGAATAATTTCAAACTGTGGGTGGAGGAGGGCTATCCTACGGAGAGTGGGGAGTTTTGGGATGTTGATACTTGCCCGTACCCCATCCCCTCTTTCTCCTCTGAGAAACTCGTGGAGTTTGATGAGATGGTTGAGCTTGCGAAGGATTACAACAAAGAAGGCGCAGAGGGGGTGCAGATCTTGGATGCTAGGTCGAAAGGTCGATGGAGTGGGAAGGATCCTGAGCCTAGGGAAGGACTGAGTTCTGGACATATGCCGGGCAGTATCTCTGTTCCTGTCTCGGAATTGTTGGATCCTGTCAAGAAGACTATCCTTCCTGGTGAGGAGCTGAGGAAGATTTTTGAAAGTAAGGGGGTGGATCCTAAGAGGCCGATTATCAGTACTTGCGGGACAGGGGTTACAGCTGCGGTTATTGATGCTGCCCTCCAGGAGGCGGGGTATGGGGAGAGTAGTAGGAAGGTTTATGATGGGAGTTGGACGTCAGTTATTTCCTTTTTTCCTGTGGCCTCGTTTTACCCCCTTTCCTACCCTTGCGATCTTTACTAACATACTTCTTCCAGGGAATGGGCACAGAGAGTTAAACCTTCGGATGGATTGATAGTCAAGGAGGAATAAGCCGAACGAGGTGAGGTCTTACGAATCGAGGCTTCACCGGGGAAAGAAGAGAGACCTAAAAATAGTCCTTTTCACATTTTCGCGCTGTATAGGAGGTTTTTCTTTTGCATTTACAGCGGCTTAATTCTTCGTCCTTTTTTTTTATATTACATTTTTGCATGGGATCGGATACCCCCCACCTCCTTCATCTCTCCTCTTTTTTTTTTTTTGCTCTAGGAATGCGGAAATCTACATAGGTGCTTTGTATATGATATTTAGGGGGGTGGTGAATAACAATAGGAAAATGCTTCTTCTTCTTCTTCACTTATGCTATGCTATGTTATAACATGTCTCACTCTATTAAATCAGTGGAGGCTTGATAATGATGATGATGGTGAGTTAGTTGCTGGTAAGTACCCGAGCTGTTTTTTTTTTTTAAATAAAAAAAAACAGACGTAGAGGCTTGTGGACTTGTGGGCTTATGACCTGGGTGTTAGTTTCTTGGGGGTTAAGTAACACGCGGTCAGTCTAAGTGAGGGAAGTAGCTTGTTTGCTGTCTACTATTTAGATTTCCTTTCCTTTTCTTTTTCTGTGGAGCTTTGGATGGGGGGGGAGTTTTAGGG
>LLCB01000639.1:0-14852 GCA_001414345.1 Hymenoscyphus infarciens | reverse complement strand
TTTAAATAAATATCTTATTTTAAGAACTTATTAAAATAGATTACTATATAGAAAACTAATTTAAGTAGATATATTACTTAGAATATAAAATAAATAAAACTTAGATAAAAGACTAATTTAAGTAGATGTTTTATCTAAAGAACTAGTCTTTAGTATATAGATATATTACTTAAAATAGTAAAAAAAACTATTAGCTTTATATAATTAAAAGTTAAAAAACTTTTATAATAATAAATAAAAGTTACTTATATCTAAGTTATATTATTAATCTTTTTAATATCTAATATAATATCTTTATAAAGATGTTTATATAATTAATATATTTAAAACTAGTAAACTTATATATATAGTATTTTATAATATTATAGTTATCTAACTTAGTTTTTTAAAGAGAATATTTATTAGTATTAATATTCTAAGTAAATATTTTATTTATATTTAGTTTTTAAACTAGTATAATCTCTTAAATTAGTTTTTAAAATACTATATTAATTTAAAATATTATTTTAAGTAATATATCTACTTAGTTTAATATTTTAAGTAAATATACTATTTATATTTAGTCTTTTAAGTTTAAAGTTTATATTAGTATTATAAGTATTATAAGATATCTTATAAGTAGTTATTCTCTTTAGTATTACTTATAATATTAATATTTATAAATATACTACGTTTCTTTAATTAGTTAAACCTAGTCTAGTAGTATATATATATATAATATTATATATACTAAGATATTAGATTATTCTTTAAATAAGTATTATATCTTTTAATAGCTTATTCTTTACTTACTTTAATATATTCTACTCTTTATTTTATACTTATACTATCTAATACTAAGTATTAAAAAGACCTAGGTTTATAATAATTAAACTACTCTATATACTACGTTTTTATAATATACCTCTTTACTAAGTAATAACTATTAAGTATACTATTTTAGTATTTATAAAATATCTATTACTTTTATAAGTTCTTTTATAAGTAGCTCTTTTAATAATAAAGTACTTAAATATACTATCTAGTAGTATAATAAATCTAATAATTATATAACTTAGTTTTAAGTTTTATATAAGAATATATAAGATATTAATCTCTACTACTTTACTAAGTAGTATTTTAGATTTCTAGTAGATAAAAAACTCTATATTATTAATAGAATACTTCTTTTACTAATTCTTTAAAGATAGTAAATAAACTTTAATATTACTTACTTTATATAAATTAAAAATATATAAACTAAGATTAGGTTTTTAAGAAATATAAGAGATATTAATATTCTTATATAATATTATAACTTATTTAAAAAACTTAGGTTTACTTATCTAAAGTATAACTCTACTATATATAAGTTACTTAAAGTAAAACTTTAATATAAGCTTAAAAACTAGAAAGCTTATTTATAATTAGTATACTTTTCTACTCTACTTTATTTTACCTTATACTTTACTAAGAAAAACTCTTATTTATAAGAATTAGCTTTTTATTATTATTTAAATCTATTAACCTCTTATTCTAAATATAAATTTTCTTAAGTTTACTAAGTTTTAAAAGATAAAGATATAAATAATAAGAAAGAAAATAAAGTATTCTATAATATAAAATTAATTCTCTACTCTTATATATATATAATAATACTAGACTAGCTTAATAAACTCTAATATTATATTAAGCTTAGAAAGATAGAGAAGAATATATAATAGTAATAAGATAATAAGGCTATTTATATTATAGTATATAAAATAGATAAAGAAGTAGTTAAAGAAATAAGTATACTAGCCTTATTTCTTAGTCTCTCTATTTATATTACTTATATTAAATAAGTTTTATATTTAAGTATTTAAAATAAATATAAAATAAATTACTAAATAATATTAAAACTTCTTTATATTAGTTTTATATTTATAGCTAATTAACTACTACTAATATATAAGTATAGCTATATCTAATACTATCTACTAACCTAATAGAAAGAGAAGAACTTAAGTATAATTAAATAAGTTTTAGTAGGTTAATACTATAAGAGTTTAGTATTAGGTTTATATATATAGAGGTAATAGGAGATTATTTATTTTAAAAGAACTACTTATCTAGAATTTCTATTAGTTATCTTATATCTTCTTTTAAAAGAAGAAAAGATAGTTTTAAAAGTCTTTTAAGCTTTAGTTTTTAAAGTTAAATTTAATTATATAAAGAATATTCCTTTTTTTTAAACTTATAAGAAGTAATTAAAATATAGATATAGTAATATAAGTAAAAGAATAAAGTATAGTATTAATAAATCTAAAGTCTAGAAATATTAAGAGTAATAACTTATTTAAAAATATAGTATTTATTAAAATATATATTAGTAAAAAGTATAACTAGAAATTTAATAACTATTAAAACCCTTTATTATACTTTTAACTAATCTTTAAATATAAAAAAGGAAATTTTAAAGAAAGAGAACCTACTAATAAGAAATATAACTAAGCTAAAAACCTCTACTTTAAACTCTAAGCTAATTCTTAAATATAAAGAAGAAAATTCTTAAAAAGAAGAAACTATTAATAAGAAAGGACTTAAAAACTTATAACTATAACTCTCTACTAATCTTTAAATATAAGAAAGGAAATTCTAAAAAAAGAGAATATTTAAAGACTTAAAAATACTAGCTTATATATAATAGTAACTTTAATCTACCTTTTATACTCTAATAACTATTACTTTAATAGACTTAAAAGATATAAATAAACTTTTAATAATTAGCTAGTATTTTATAATAATCTAAAAAATATATAAGTAGCTTATATAAGAAAATAAAGAAGTTAAAAATCTATTAAAAAAAGCTCTAAGTAATATATAACTAAATTCTATATTAATTATTTAAATAAAGAGTTTAAGATTATATTATTATAAATAATAGTTTTACTTAAAAGGTTAACTATATTAAAAGTATTTATAATAAGATAAGGTAGAATACTTCTACTTCTTTTTATAAATACTAAATAAAATAAAAGACTACTTAATATCCTAGTACTAGAAGTAAATAAACTAGTTAAATCTAGTAATATAGTCTTTAATAAATTTATTAATTAATATAATTATAATATTAGTTATAAGCTCTCTTTAAGTTTAAGTTATAATATTAAAAAGTATAGTAATATATATAAGTAGATAGAAAGCGTTTTAAATAGTATAAGTTATCTACTTTCTTAACTTCTTATTATTTAAGTATTTAATATACTTTAAAGTAAGTTTATATTTAATATAATATATAAAATTTATAACTAATAAAGTTAAATAACTTTTATTAATTATTAGAATAATTATTTAAATAAAGTAGAATTAGATCTTATATTTTAAGTCTATTTAGTTTACTTCTTCCTTTTAGAATAATAGCTAGTAATTATAAAATATACTATATTATAAACTTTTCTATTAAATATAATAGAGTTAAGTCTAACCTTTTAATAAAAAAGTAAGGTTTTATTTTAAATAAATAGATTAACTTATAATTCCTTCTAATAGTCTTCTACTTACTTTCTAGTTATATTCTATAATAATAATTAATACTTATATTATTCTATACTATATACTTAAGATATTTAAAGTATATAAAAAGTATAGTCTTACTAGGTAGTACTATTATATCCTTATTATACCTAAATCTAAGATAGTATATAGTAACTAATAATCTAAGTAGACTTTTACCTATAGCCTTAGTAGCCTTTTTAAGCTTTATATATATTCTAAGCTATTTTTAATTAAAGATATAGACTAAAATTACTATTAGCTTACTTTTAGTAGTTATAGCTCTTCTCTCTTATTCTATCTCTAATAGTATATTATATTCTATCTTATCTATATACTCTTCTAAGTTAATTAAGTCTTTATCTAAAGCTATCTTTATAAACTTCTATAAGGTTTCTACTATAACTTAATAAAAATAAAACTCTAGATTTTTAGCTTTAATTTTAAACTATCTAAGATATTTAAGCTTACTAGTATTTTAAGTAAAGTATAAAAGAAGCTTTAACTCTTTTTTATTCTTATTCTTTCTCTCTTATATCTTTAGAATATTTAATAGTATATAAAGAGTATTTTAAAGCTTAATTAAAAGATATAAAATAATATATTACTTAATATCTATTTTTAAAACTACTATATTTTTAAAGAATTTTAAATTTAAACTTTATATAACTTATTTAAACTAATAAGATAGATATATCTACTAAAAAGTATATAATATACTTAAAAGCTTACTAAAAAACTTATATATCTTAGTATTAACTTTTAAAGTTATAAACTAATCTATAAAGTCTTTAATATTATCTTTAATTACTTTATTAATATTATTATTCTTATTTTTAGAATTATAATATATCTTACTTTCTATATTATAGAATATATCTTCTTTAAAGTTATTATAAAACTTAGAGTCTTTAACTTTATTATTTATAACTTTTATACTATTAAATATAATATTAATACTACTATTAGTCTTAATAATACTACTTTAGTTATCTATATTAGAGTACTTATAGATTATTAGCCTAGAATAGAAGAAGTTAATATAAACTTATATTTAAACTATTTATTAAATATAAGGCTTTAGTAAAAATTAAACTAGTTTTAAGATAAAACTCGGTTTCTATTATAATAATTAATCTTATAAGTATCTTAGAAATCTATAGTTTACTATAAGTTTAAGATAGGTAATATCTAGTTATAAAGAGAGTATAAAGTTAGTTATTAACTATTTATTAGATTAATAACTTAGTTAATATAAAGTAAAAGTATATAAGAAATATTAAGATCTTAGTATAAGTCTCTAATATAAAAATAAAGTACTAGTTATTTATAAAGAAGAATAAGTATAAGATATACTAGAAGTTTTTAATAAAGAAGGAAGGAATAAGTAAGGTTTAGATAAAGTAAACCTTAACTACTAAAAATAAGAGTACTACTAAAAAAGAGAGTAGATTAAGTATAATTAACTACTTTCTAAAGTTAAAAAAGAGCTAAATAATAACTTAATATAAGCTAGAAATACTTTTTTAAATTAAAAGGTTTAAATATAAAATAAAAATTTAAGATCTTATAAGGTTTTATATAGGTTATTATTAAAAAGAAGTCTAAGAAACTAAACTATTAGTAAATAATATTTAACTATTAAGAAAAGACTAGAATAATTACTTATATTACTCTTAAATAGCTAGCTTTTTAAATATTTAATTTCTTATAATAAAGACTTTTATAAGTGTTTTTATAACTACTTTTATTATTATCTTTAACTTATTAACCTTTTAGCTTATTTTACTATTTTTATAAACTCTACTTCTATATATAAATAAGTATATCTAATATACTACTATTAATTATATTATAAAAGAATAGTTAGAATCTAAGTAATTAGAAATCCTAAGTAAAAGAAAGTATTTTAAAGTATAAAACTAGTAATAAGTATTCTTATTACTTAGAATATTACTTCTTAGAATAATTATAGCTTAATTAAATATAAGATATTAGAATATACTTATAATAAAATAGATATACTACTATAATATATAGTACTTCTAATTCTTAAACCTATCTTATAGATTTAGATAAAACTCCTTTCTCTAATAGTACTAAATATCTTCTAATATATTCTTAACCTAAGTTCTAATTCTTAAATTATATATTTATATTTTTAAAATATCTTAATAGTTATAGTTTCTATTATATATATTACCTCTTACTAGTTCTTATTAGTAATAAAAAGGTTATAAAGTTATAAAAGAGAAGGTATATAGTCTTAGTTTCTTATAAGCTATAAAGGACTTTTTAGAGTAGTTAAGACTAATTCCCTCTAACTTACTCTTATTACTAGTACTTATTATTAATTAAACTTCTTAGTATACTTTATTTAATAGTATTATAAGTACTTAGTAATTATAATTAAATTTCTTACTATATTAGTACTTATTATTAATTAAACTTTCTAATACCTTTTATCTAATAATATTTTAAATACTTAATAGTTATAATTAAATTTCTTAGTATACTTTATCTAATTATATTTTAAGTATTTAGTTTTAATTAACTTATATATATATATAACGTTCTTTATAATTAGTTTTATAAGATACGACTTTAATAAGAGGCTTTAGTAGTATTTTAAGCTATAAGGCTTTACTATAATAGAGATAGAGCTTCTTTAAAACTATTAGTATCTAAACGTCTTATTCTAGTAAAGAGTTCTTATACTCTTAGTCTTATTCTAGAAAAGGTTTTATTAATATAGTATAAAGAAAGAGCAATTATAGTACTTTTAAGATCCTTATATTAAAGCTAGTACTATTTTTCCTATATATCTCTATCTCTAACTTTAATCTTATACTAATATTATAGAATCTATAATACTATACCTTCTTAGATATATACGTTTACTAAGCTATAAGAGGGATCTTTTTAAACTAAGATATATATAGATTTATAAAAGAAACTCTTTATATACCTTTTAAACTAGATAATTAAATATATAGCTAACTTTAACTATAAATTTTACTTAATTCTACTATTTTTAGAAGTATAAATTCCTTATTAAACTATTATCTACTAAATTTACCTTTTATACTTTATATATTAGAAAAATATTAAAAACTATACTATTATAGTATTAATATATAAACTACTTATAAAGAAGGATAGAGTTATATACTAGCTAGTTAGTATATTTCTAACTACTATAACTAGTATAAAATCTTAAAAGTATATCTATCTTTTATTTTTTAAACTTTTATTAACCTTTATAATAAATCTTTAATATTCTAATATAATAACGCTTTTATAGTAAAGATAGTTATACTCTACTTATTTTATAATTTATAACTAATATCTTTTTATACTTAAGCTTTTATTAATAGAATATAGTCTTTTACTTTATATTATAGTCTTAGTAGTTAAAGAAGTAGATCTAGTAGTAGTAATTTAGTTAGTTCTTCTTATAAAGCTCTAAATACTATAAATATTTAGCTACTCTACCTTACTATTCTAATTATACTAGCTTAAACTATAAAAGAGAAATATATAAATAATATAATTCTAATACTAAATATATTATAAATAGTAAGTATACTATTTTTATAGAATATATCTAGTTTTAAATCTAACTAATTATATTTAAGTATTTTCTCTTTTTATATTTAAAGATATTAACTTAAATACTTTCTTAAATCTCTTTTATATTATTTTAGTTTAATATTCTATTATAATTATAAATAAATACTTTTAAAAACTTAATAAGCTTACTTAGAAATATAAATACTAGTTATATATCTATAAATAATAACTACCTCTTAATTCTCTCTTAGCTATATTCTAAGTAATAAGAGATATATTATATAACTAAGAAATATCTACTAGTTCTATATTAAAAAGAAAGGTATTAAAGAGTATTATAAGTATATTAAATAAAGTACTTAAAACTAGAGAGGTTAAACTTCTAAGCTAGAAAGAGGGTTATTATATTATAGATTTAGTAAAGATATTATAAATTAGATACTTATAGGTATTTATAGTTATAGTCTTTAATACTTTATAATTAGTTAAAGAACTTTAATCTAAACTCTTTTAAATTACTTTTACTAATAGTATTTCTTTTTATTTCCTTCTTCTTATACTTCTTTTCTTTTTATTATTCTTTACTTTTAATAATTATTATTAAAAAGAGAGTTAGTAGCTATCTATTATTTAAGTAATAAATTTATTTATTTATTTATTATAAACCTTAGTAATTTATTACTTAGTATTTATTTAAATCTCTTTTTTATATAAATTCTTTAAAATTAAAAGCTTTTATCTTTTAGAAATTATTAACTAGATTATTCTATTTTTAAATTAATCTTAGAACTATAAATAGTTTATTCTTTTTTTATATTTTATATATAATAATATTAATTAGATTAAGCTAAAGTAAAATAAGTAAAGAAACTAAGCTAACTATAGTATACCTAGTAGAGTATAGTTAAGTTCTTTTATAGCTAACTATAAAGTTCTTAGTTAGGTATAGTCTAGTTCTATTATCTCTATTAACTTTAACTTAATATAGTCTAGTTTACTTAATACTAAGTATATTACTTTTTATTAGACTAAGTTATTAGAAATAAATAAGTTAGTTATATAATTAGATATTTAAAAAATATAATACCTTTATACTTATAAATCCTAATAAAGTATTATTATTAAGAAACTAATCCTCTTACTTAAGCTATAATCTTATATTAAATCTTTTTTTAAGATTTTTTATAATTTAGTCTACTAAGTATCTTAGCTTTATATAAATAATAATATTAATACTAAGAGCTAGTTCTTAGATTAGAATACTTATTTTAACTAGATAGTTTTTATAAGAGACTTTAATAATATTATTATTATTTAGTCTTAACTTTAAAAGTTAACTAAGTAAAAGATAAAAGAACTATATTAATACTTACTTTACTTAGTATTAAGAGTATAATAATTAGACTTCTTTTATATAATATTATAAAATTTTTAACCTTATTACTAAATATATAATAGTAGTATTCTTTAATAAATATAAACTACTTATTTATATAGACTTTAAAGTAGATATTACTATACTTCTATATTTTATCTTATATAAATAAAATTATTATATTCTAATATTTAACTATTATAATAAGATATATATTATTATTAATAGTAGGTTTATAGTTCTCTTATATACTCTAAAGCTACCTTATATTCTCTACTAATTATACTAAGTCTAAAGGTATTAGTAGACCTAGATAGAGATATAAGGATTTAATTAAATTAAATTTATTAAAAAAAAGTTTAGTAAGTTAAAAACTAGATATAGGTTAATAATTATAACTAAGAGAAGGGTTTATAATTTAAATAAAGTTTTAAAGTCTATTAAAACTAGTACTAGGATAATACTTTATAATTAGTATAAGATTTAAGTTAAAAATAAGTAAAAGTAATTATCTTCTTTTATAATAGATATAATAAAAGGAAGTAGTATTACTTTCTTTAATAAAAGTACTAATACTTATTATTTAATATAAATAAGATAAAAACCTTTAAAGCTTAAAAAAGTTAATTAATAATATATCTTATATAAATATATATCTTTATTCTAACTTAAAAGTTTATTATAAAAGACTTAATTCTTATTAATAATACTAATTAATTATATTATAATTATTAGTAAATTATTATTAGCTTTATTAATAAAGAAGAAAAAAGTACTATTAATAAGTAATATAATAATACTTAAGTATAAAACATATTAGGTTAAATTCCTATAACTAATTCTAACTACTTAAACTATTATTCTTATATTTTTTACTATTATAGTAGCTTATAAGCTTATAGAACTATTATTTAATTAGATTCTAACTCTAGCTTTTATTAGATTTTTTATATACTTTTCTATATACTTCTTATAAGTTATAATATATAGAGAACTAGGTAAGTTAATACTATATAAGTTAACTTCTTTAATAATAAGCTTATATACTTACTAGTAGAAGTAAGGAATAAGTAATCCTTCTAGAAGATTTATATACTACTAGACCTACTTTAGATAAATAAAGCTTTATAGTTATAATATTAAGATTATATATATTTAAGTATATTTATTTAAATACTTAACTATTCTTACTAACTAGGTTTTAAGTAATATATATAAGTAGGTTTATATATATTATTTATTAATAAGATTACTAACCTTTAATAGTAAAATAATAAGACTTTAATAGCTAGAGTTATATATACTACTTATACCTCTTTCCTAGTATTACTATAGTTAGTAAGAATAACTCTAGATAGCTATTATTACTACTAAAAAGTATATTAAGTCTAGACTTAACCTAGCTTCTTAAAAGAGATAAAATTCTATAGTACTCTTCTTATATAAAAAGTAATAAAAGTAATTAAGTAGTTAGTTATAAAGAAAAGTAAGCTTATATAGCTTTTAAAAATAAAAAAAGTATAAAAGTTAATATATTATATTTTTAACTTAGAGTAAGTTATAAGTTAAGCTTCTTTTTTTAAAAAAAAATTATAAACTATATATTTTTATAATTATTTTCTTTTTCTTAATTTATTTAAAAAATAAAAAACTAAAGTACTTCTCTAGTTAGAAAGAACTATAATCTTTTCTTATATTTTTCTTTTATTTATATCTATATTTAAATAAGTATATTAAGAATAAACTTAATAATACTTAATTCTTAAAAAACCTCTTTTTTATAAGAAAACTTTTTATACTTTTATAAAGTTAAGTAGTTTTTACTAAGACTTTATAAAAATTTAAATATATATATAAGTATTTATTTTCTTTTTAAAAAGTTTATAAAGTAAGAAAGAGAGTATAATACTCTTATAAGCTATTTTTAAAAATATAATAATATATAGTATTATTAAGTAATAAGAGAAAGAGTATTTAAGTAAAAAAATTAAGATTTTAAAAATATATAAAAAAAGCTTATTTTATAACTTATTATATTTAAATATAATTTTCTTTAGTTTAAAATAAAAAATATATATAATACTAGCTAGAAGTTCTAGAAAATATACTTATTATCTCTTAAGTAATTTAAAGTTTTATAGTTAAGTAAAAGATAGAAATTAACTTAAAAAGATAATTTAAATTTCTACTTACTATTTAGAGTTCTTAAAAAGTATTATTAAGCTACTATTTTAAGCTCTTTATTTAATACTCTTTTTAGATTCTTTTATATTTCCTTATCTTCTTTAATACTTCTTTAACTTCTATATTCTACTAAGACTATACTCTCTTTCTATCTAGCTTTTAAAGTAGTATTAAAGCCTTTACTATCTTTTAAAGGTCTTTTATAAGTCTTTATACTACTTTCTTAAGTTCTTATATATTTTAGATTATAAGTGTTTTTTAGTAAAAGACTTCTATTTTAACTAGGATCTTATCTATTAGTCTTTAACTAAATCTAAGTACTTATAATACCTTTCTTTCTTCTTCTACTTTTATTATAAGAAGTTAAGCTATATAGTCTAATCTTAGTAGGTTTAAGAACCTTTACTAAGTTACTATATTCTTAGTAAAAAAGATAAGGTTAATTATAAAGTTATAAGAGCTCTCTCTTCTCTATATAGCTTTATTATAGAGTATATCTCTCTCTAGTACTTATAGTATAATAAGTTTAAGAATAAAGTCTATATTCTTATTATATCTCTTATATATATCTTATAAAAAATAGTAAGTATTTAGATTACTTATTATAAGTACTCTTCTTAGTCTTATTTACTAAAGTATATTTTTAATTAGTATCTACTTTATTTATAGATTATAAACTAAGTAAACTATTATCTTATCTACTCTCTCTCTTATTATTATACTTTCCTAGTTCTTACTTATAATATATATTTAGCTTACTTTTAGATATCTTTTATATATAAAGAGTATTACTACTCTATTTAACTAGATTATATTATATCTTAAGCTTAAGAAGTAGCTAGAGAAGTCTCTTATACTATTTTATACTAGTTCTTAGATTACTAATATATTATATTCCTTTTTATAATTTAAAGCTATATTAAGAGCTTTTAGTATCTTCTTTTTATTCTAGTATAATACTATTATACTTATAATAGTCTTATAAGTAGAGTTTAAGTTACTTTTATTTCTTTTCTAATTAAATCTCTTATTATATTAAAAGAGCTTCTTAGCCTTTCTAAGAACTAGGTTAAGTTACTACTATTTATATATCTTACTTTATTTATATTTATTAGCTTCTTTAATATAGATCTCTATCTCTACCTCTTCTTTAAGCTTTATAAGCCCTCTTTCTAGTTAAAAGTAAATAAATAAAGTATTCTTATCTTACTCTCTTTTAAGAGTTTTTATAAGTTTCTAAATATAGTTATTCTATTAAAATATTATTCTTTTATCTATTTATAATATTACTCTCTTATATAGTACTCTTTTATAAATACTAGATATTCTCTTTTATAATTTCTATACTTTACTAGATATTCTTTTAAGTTCTTCTTACTAAAGTACTCTTCCTTACTCCTTTTATATCTCTTATATATATATTAAGTATATTTCTTATCTTATTTATAAAAGTATACTATATACCTTTACTTTTAGTACTTATAGTATCTCTATACTACTACTTCTAAAGTATATCTTTTATATAAGAAGTATTATACCTCTTATAGTATCTCTCTTATATATAGTCTTCTTACTTTTTTTATTATTACTACTTTAAAAATATAGTTCTTTTAAGCTAGTCTCTTCTATTTTTAATACTTTCTATATTTATTTCTTTATTATATAATCTTTAGTATTTTTATATTAAAAGCTTAAAAGATACTCTATAGTATACTCTCTTTTCTATTCTTAAGTATATTTACTAGAGCTCTTTTTATAAGTATTATAAGTATTTTTACTATTACTACTATTCCTTATTTAAATACCTTCTTTACTTAGCTATTATCTTATATATATCTTATCTACTTCTTTTTCTTAAACCTTAAAATAATATCTTTACTTTAGAGCTTTTAAGCTACTATTACTTCTATTTTATATTTACTTATATTTATAGCTCTAATTACTTCTTTTATTAATAGTTTATCCTTTTCTTTATCTATTCTTATTACTTAAACTATAATCTCTTTAGTATATTTAGCTAGTATTATATATTCTCTTTATAGTATAGTTACTACCTCTCTCTATAGTTCTTTAGTTCTAGCTCTCTCTACTTATATTAGACTATACTCTTTTATTCCTTTTATTCTCTTAACTATAATAGTAAGCTTCTCTTATAAGATTTAATATATAATTATATTATTCTCTCCTTTTCTAGTTCTTTTATACTTAAGTACTTTTCTTATTACTTTAATAATTACTTTAATACCTTTCTCTTTTATTACTAAGTTAAGTATTATTTAAATTAGACTCTTCTCTATTATATCTATATAGTCTAATACTCTCTTTTATCTCTTTATACTCTACTCTTCTTAGTTTATTATACTATCTTTATTAGTTATTAGTACTCTAGAGAGAGAAATAGAGGCTCTTTATAAGCCTCTCTTTTCTCTACTACTACTACTATTATAATTATTTAATATAATTATAGAGTACTTTAGTCTCTTTCTAGACTATTTAAGAGTTATTTAAATATATTTTAAAGCTTTTAAAGTTATTTTATTAATTCCTCTTTTAATAAAAAGATTAAATATAAGTAATATATTTACTTAAAATACTAATTTAAAAAGATATACTATTTAAGATATTAAATATAAATAGATATACTATTTAAAAAACTAATATATATAATATATATACTTATAATAATAATCTAAGTAAATATATTATTAAAAAGATTAAATATAAATAGATATATTACTTAGAATACTACTATAAGTAGTATATCTACTTAAAATACTAATATAAGTAGTATATCTACTTAAAATACTAATTTATATAAATATACTACTTAAAATATTAATTTAAAAAATATACTTATAATATTAATCTAAGTAAATATATTATAAAAAAGATTAAATATAAGTAGATATACTACTTAGAAAACTATTATAAGTAGTATATCTACTTAAAATACTAATATAAGTAGTATATCTACTTAAAATACTAATTTAAATAAATATATTACTTAAATACTAATATAAGTAGTATATCTACTTAAAATACTAATTTATATAAATATACTACTTAGAATACTAATTTAAAAAATATAGTTATATTATTAATCTAAGTAAATATATTATTAAAAAGATTAAATATAAGTAGATATACTACTTAGAATACTATTATAAGTAGTATATCTACTTAAAATATTAATATAAGTAATATATCTACTTAAAATACTAATTTAAATAAATATATTACTTAAATACTAATATAAGTAGTATATCTACTTAAATACTAAATAAGTAGTATATCTACTTAAAATACTAATTTATATAAATATACTACTTAGAATACTAATTTAAAAAATATACTTATAATATTAATCTAAGTAAATATATTATTAAAAAGATTAAATATAAGTAGATATACTACTTAGAATACTATTATAAGTAGTATATCTACTTAAAATATTAATATAAGTAATATATCTACTTAAAATACTAATTTAAATAAATATATTACTTAAATACTAATATAAGTAGTATATCTACTTAAATATTAAATAAGTAGTATATCTACTTAAAATACTAATTTATATAAATATACTACTTAGAATACTAATTTAAAAAATATACTTATAATATTAATCTAAGTAAATATATTATTAAAAAGATTAAATATAAGTAGATATACTACTTAGAATACTATTATAAGTAGTATATCTACTTAAAATACTAATTAAATAAATATACTATTTAAGCTATTAAATATAAATAAATATACTATTTAGAAAACTAATATATATAATATATATACTTATAATATTAAACTAAGTAAATATATTATAAAAAAGATTAAATATAAGTAGATATACTACTTAGAATACTATTATAAGTAGTATATCTACTTAAAATACTAATTTAAATAAATATATTACTTAAATACTAATATAAGTAGTATACTTACTTAAATACTAATATAAGTAGTATATCTAATTAAAATACTAATATAAGTAGTATATCTACTTAAAATACTAATTTAAATAGATATATTACTTAAAATATTTAATATTAATAAATATATAATTTAAAAGACTAAATATAAGTAGATATACTACTTAAAATACTAATATAAGTAATATATCTACTTAAAATACTAATTTAAATTAATATATTACTTAAAATATTTAATATTAATTAATATATAATTTAAAAGACTAGATATA
>LLCB01000638.1:0-14992 GCA_001414345.1 Hymenoscyphus infarciens | reverse complement strand
TAGACTTAAATTCCTTAGTATTATCTAAGTATAGACTTTTAATACTTTTATTAAATTAATTTTTTAATAAGTTATTTATTTTAACTAACTTCTATACTACTAAACCGCTATTTGCTTAATACTAATTTAACTCTAATTCAACTCTAATTCGACTCCGATTCAACTCCGGTTTAAATTAAGGTTAACCTAGAGTTAGATTAGTATTAGAGTAGTTCTATTAGTTTAGAACTGATTTAGAACCGATTTAGAACCAGTTTAGAACTAGTTTAGAACTAGTTTAGAGAGGTTCTACTAGTTTAAAGCTAATTTAGAACTAGTTCTAAACTGGTTTAGAGAGGTTCTACTAGTTTAGAGCTAGTTTAGAACCGATTTAGAGCTAGGTATAAAAGAGAGCTAAATTAGTTTCTTAATTTATAATACCTTAAATATATCTAATCTAGAGTCGACTTTATATAAATAGTTCTAAACTAGTTTAGAACTAGTTTAAAACTAGTTTAGAACTCGTTTAAAACTAGTTTAGAATAAGGTTAGAGCTAGTTTTAGGCTAGTACTAAAAAAGAATTAAGAATAAAAGAGCTTAAAAAAGAGCTTAAAAAAGAGCTTAAAAAAGAGCTTAAAAAAAGGACTTAAATTTAAAATCACGTAATTAAGCGTATATTACGTAGCTATACTACTCTTATATAATATATCTAAATACTTAAGTTCTACTTCTACTAATTCTACTAATTCTACTAATTATTCTACTGATTATTCTACTAATTACGTATATGCCTACTCGCTTTTACTTAAAACTAGTTTAAATTAGTATTAAATTAATTTTAAGAGCTTAAATAAGAGTCGACATAGTATCCGATCTTATTCAGAGAGGTTCTAAGGTTCCGATTCTATTCAGAGAGGTTCTAATCATATTCAGAGAGGTTCCGAGGTTCGGATCCTATTCGGAGAGGTTCCGAACCTATTCCGAATCGTTGAATTAATTAGAGCTATAGCTAGCTATAGTTTAGAGAGGTTCTAAGGTTCCGATTATATTCAGAGAGGTTCCGAACCTATTCCGAACCTATTCCGAACCTATTCCGAGAAGTTCTAAGTAGCTTAAGCTATTCTATTATAACTAATACTAGCTTTAGTATATACTAGCTATATATTAGTAGTATATTAACACCTAAAAAGTACTTAGAAGAAAAAATAAAAAGTCTAGAGAGAGTGTTTTTTTTTTCAAAGGCGATTTAAGCGACTTTTTACATATTAACTTTAATTAGTAAGTATATATTAATAATCCTTATGTTTAGGGCTACTAGCGTATAAGTTTTATTATATCACGTGACTAAAGTGGGTTACATGGTGGGGCGTGGCTTTCGTACTAGGGTCGCTCTTGCCGAACACGGTGCGCTACGTACAACTAGCTACGTAGTAGGCTTGGCGTATGCACGGGCCACCCGCACCTTCGACTTCGACTTCGACTTTGACTTCGACTTCGACACTTCGACACTTCACTTCGACGACGACGACGACGACGACGACGACGATAACTCTCTATCGCTATCGCATTACTCGGCATCGGGCCGCTTATCGGCATCGTAATCCACGTTGTATTCGTCGCGTTCGCTACCCTGGTCAATTCCACGTCGTCGAACAATAACAACAACATACCTCTTTTTCAACGATTTAGGCACATTTCACGGTCGGACTTTCGGCAGAGCGAATCAGAGCCCTCGAATTAGTCGCCTAGCGAATCAGAAGCATCGGATTTGTCATCTACGTCATCACTGTCGCTGTCGGTACGTACTGTTTCTACCCTTACTTCCTGAACTGACGTGCGTGCCTTATAGTTTCCACCGACCGACCGAACCAATCACAACGAGGCATACATACAGGGATGACGTCATTTGGGTCGGTGGAACATTCGGTGGAACATTCGGTGGAACGAATAATCGGTGGAATTGGTGGAATTGGTGGAATTGGTGGAAGCAGGACTCGAGCATTCGACGAACCAGGGCATGTTACGTAAGAGTAGTGTAGCCACGTAATATACACCTGGTCACGTGATTTCAAATTCAAGTCCTTTTTTCAAGCTCTTTTTCAAGCTCTTTTATTCTTAATTCTTTTTCAGTACTAGCCTAAAACTAGCTCTGACCTTGTTCTGAGCCAGTTCCGAACCAGTTCTAAACCAGTTCCGAACCAGTTCCGAACTAGTTCGGAACTATTTATACAAAGTCGACTCTGGATCAGATGCGTTCAAGGTGTTATGGATTAAGAAACTGATTTGGCTCTCCTTCAGACCTAGCTCTGAACTAGCTCTAAATCGGTTCCGAGCCGGCTCCGAACTAGTGGAACTTCTCTGAACTGGCTCTGAACCGGTTCTAAACCGGTTCCGAATTGGTTCCGAATCGGTTCCGAACTAATAGAACCACTCTAATACTAATCTGACCCTAGGTCAACCTTCATTCGAATCGGAGTCGAATCGGAGTTGAATTAGTGTTGAGCAAATAGCGGTTCGGCAGTACAGTATTCTACTAATTATTCTACTGATTATTCTACTAAATATTCTACTAACCTAAATAACGTTATCTCTATATATATGCTTTAATATAATTAGTTTAATTAGTCGGTTAGTTAGTTAGTTAGTTAGTTAGTTAGTTAGTTAGTTAGAAACTATAAGACACGTACGTTAGTTTAAGAAGTAAGAGTAGAAATAGTATATATTATATAAGCGATAGTAATAGTAATAGCGATAATATAAATAATAAATCTAATACTTCTAATTTACTAGGTAACTAATTTAAGGCTTCTTATTTACTCTACTAAAAGTCTAACTATAAAATATACCTATATTAGCTAATATTATTCGACGACGTAGAATTAACTAGAGTAGCGAATATAACGAATATAACCTAGATTATAATACTAATAAGCAGCCTAAAGCTAAGCAACGAATATAATATAATAGTAAGAGATAGTTATCGTCGTTGTCGTCGTCGTCGATATCGAAGTCGAAGATACTTAGTATTAAAGTCGAAGTATTAAAGTCGAAGTCGAAGTCGAAGTTAAAGTCGAAGTCGAAGTCGAAGGTAGAAGTAGTCTATACGCTAGGTCTTAGTAGTTACGTAGCTAGTTATATATAGTATACTATGTTTAATAAGAGTAATCCTAGTATAAAAGCTACGCTCTACTATATAACCTACTTTAGTTATATAACTTACTAAAACTTATATACTAGTAGCTCTAATTATAAGGATTATTAATATATAATTACTAATTAAAGTTAATATATAAAAAGTCGCTTAAATCGACTTTAAAAAAAAAACACTCTCTCTAGACTTTTTATTTTTTCTTCTAAGTACTTTTTAAGTACTTTACTACTAATCTGCGAGGGTTTTAAGTCAAGGTTAAATCGAGTTCAGAGGTGATTTAAACCGATTCTAGAAGCGTATTCGAGCTAGTTTATAAAATAGATTAAAGTAGTTTAAAATAATTTAAGAACTAGGTTTAATATACTTTAAAACCGACTTAAGATAATTTATAGTAGTAAAACCTAACTCGTTTTAGCGAGTTAAACTCGTTTCAGCGAGTTAAACTAGGTTATAAACTGGGTTAAGTAAGTTAAGTCAGTGTTAGACACTAGTTTAACTTAATTCTAGACCCGCCTTAATAACTTAGTATTAGAGTAGCCTTAAATTAGTACTAAAAACTAATCACTAGCGAATATATATAAAAAAAGACTAAAATCACGTAATTAGATATATATTATATAGCTATACTACTCTTATATAATATACCTAAATGCCCGAGTTCTACTTCTACTAATTCTACTAATTCTACTAATTCCACTAATTCCACCGATTCCACCGATTATTCCACTGAATGTTCCACCGACCTAAATAACGTCATCCCTATATATATACCTCGATTTGATTAGTTCGATCGGTCGGTCGGTTAGTCGGTCGGTTAGTCGGAAACTATAAGACACACACGTTAGTTCAGGAAGTAAGAGTAGAAACAGTACGTACCGACAGTAATAGCGATAACGTAGATAACAAATCTAATACTTCTAATTCGCTAGGCAACTAATTCAAGGGCTCTGGTTTACTTACCTAAAAGTCTAACTATAAAATATGTCTAAATCGTCGAAAAATAAGAGGTTATTATTCAACGACGTAGAATTAACCGGGGTAGCGAATATAATAAAGACAACGTAGATTATAATACTAATAAGCGGCCTAATACCGAGTAACAAATATAATACGATAACGAAAGAGAGTTATCGTTGTTGTCGTCGTCGTCGTCGTCGTCGAAGTGAAGTGTCGAAGTCGAAGATGTCGAAGTCGAAGTCAAAGTCGAAGTCGAAGTCGAAGTCGAAGTCGAAGTCGAAAGTAAGAGTGGCCTATATACTAGGTCTTAGCGATTACGTAGCTAGTTATACGTAGCGTACCGTGTTCGGCAGGAGCGACTCTGGTACGAAAGCCACGCCCTACTATATAACCTACTTTAGTTACGTAACTTATAAAATTTATACACTAATAGCCCTAAATTTAAGAACTACTAGAATATAAAAATTATATAAGGTTTATATATAAAAAGCCGCTTAAATCGCCTTTGAAAAAAAAAACACTCTCTCTAGACTTTTTTTTTTCTTTTAAGTACTTTATTTTAGATATATTTTTTAAACTAAGTTAAGAGCTAGATTATAAGTTAGTTTCTAATTTTAAATCGTTTTATAAATCAGGTTAAATTACCTTAAATCGTTTTATAAATTAGCTTAAATTACTTTAAATTGTTTTATAAATCGGTTTCTTACTTTAAATCGTTTTATGAATCGGTTTCTTACTTTGAATCGTTTTATAAATTAACTTAAATTACTTTAAATCGTTTTATAAAACGTATTAGAGCTACTTTAAGAAATAACTTATATCTTAAACTAGTATTAAACCGGTATTAAGTCTAAGTTGATACTAGCTTAAAACCCTAGTAGAGGGTATATAAGTATTATTATACTACTAAGATACTTTACTACTAACCTGCGAGGGTTTTAAGTCAGGGTTGAATCGGGTTTAGAGGTGATTTAGACCGATTCTAGAAGCGTATTCGAGCTAGTTTATAAAATAGATTAAAGTAGTTTAAAATAATTTAAGAACTAGGTTAAACATACTTTAAAACTGACTTAAGATAATTCATAGCAGTAAAACCTGACTCGTTTCAGCGAGTTGAACCAGGTTATGAACCGGGTTAGGTGAGTTAAGTTAGTGTCGGATACTAGTTTAACTTAATTCTAGACTCGCCTTAAACTAGTAGTAACTTAGTATTAGAGTAGCCTTAAAGTAGTACTAAAAAAATCACTAGCGAATATAAAAAAAAGACTGGAATCACGTGATCAGGCGTATATTACGTAGCTACACTACTCTTATACAACATGCCCAGGTTCGTCGAATGCTTAAGTCCTACTTCTACCAATTCTACTAATTCCACTAATTCTACCAATTCTACTAATTCTACCAATTCTACCAATTCCACCAATTCCACTGATTCTACCGATTCCACCGACCTAAATGACGTCATCCCTGTATGTATGCCTCGATTTGATTAGTTAGATCGGTCGGTCGGTTAGAAACTACACGTACGTTAGTTTAGGAAGTAAGGGTAGAAATAGTACGTATTATAAAAGCGACAGTGACAGCGACAGCGACAGCGATAGCGACAGCGACAGCGATAGCGACAGCGATAGCGATGACGTAGATGACAAATCCGAGGCTTCTGATTCGCTAGGCGACTAATTCAGGGCTTCTTATTCGCTCTGCTGAAAGTCCGACCGTGAAATGTGCCTGTACTAGCCGATGTTGTTCGACGACGTAGAATTGACCGGGGTAGCGAATACGACGAATACGACGTAGATTACGATGCCGATAAGCGGCCCGATGCCGAGTAACGAATACGATGCGATTGTAATAGAGAGTTATCGTCGTCGTCGTCGTCGTTGAAGTAAAGTGTCGAAGTATCGAAGTGTCGAAATGTCGAAGTGTCGAAGTCGAAGTCGAAGGTGGGGATAGCCCGTGCGCTAGGTCTTAGCAGTTACGTAACTAGTTATATATAGCGTACCGTGTTTAGCAAGAGCAACCCTAGTACGAAAGCCACGCCCCACCATATGACCCACTTTAGTCACGTGACTTCTATCTTTTATAGGCTAGTAGCCCTATTTATAAGGATTATTAATATATAATTACTAATTAAAGTTTATATATAAAAAGTCTCTTAAATCGCCTCTGAAAAAAAAAACACTCTCTCTAGACTTTTTATTTTTTCTTCTAAGTACTTTATATTAGACATATTTTTTAAACTAAGTTAAGAGCTAGATTATAAATTAGTTTATAATTTTAAATCGTTTTATAAATTAGGTTAAATTACCTTAAATCGTTTTATAAATCGGTTTCTTACTTTAAATCGTTTTATAAATTAGGTTAAATTACTTTAAATTGTTTTATAAATCGGTTTCTTACTTTAAATCGTTTTATAAATTAGGTTAAATTACCTTAAATCGTTTTATAAATCGGTTTCTTACTTTAAATCGTTTTATAAATCGGCTTAAATTACTCTAAATCGTTTTATAAAACGTATTAGAGCTACTTCAAGAAATAACTAATATCTTGAACCGGTATTAAACCGGTATTAAGTCTAAGTTGATACTAGCTTAAAACCCTAGTAGAGGGCATATAAGTAGTTTAATACTAGTTTAAGATATTAGTTATTTCTAGAAGTAGCTCTAATACGTTTTATAAAGCGATTTAAGATCATTTAATACGATTTAAATTATTAAGTAATTTATAATCTAGCTTAACTTAGTTTAAGGTTTATAAGCTAGCTCTATATAGGTCTAACTAGGAAACGCTATTCTATATCTAACGCTAGTATAGTACCTATGCTAGCGTATATAATTAGCGAGAGTTTAATATATTCACTCTAGCTAGAGCGGACTCGCTACTACTTTTCTAAAAAGAATTAGTTCTATCTAAAAAAGTGAATTTATACTAAGAGGCTATAGATATATAAAATTAGATAAAAAGAGTAAATAAAGCTTATAAGAATAATAAGTTAATAAACTACGTATAATTAAATAGGAAACGCTATTCTATAACCAACGCTAGCATAGATACTATACTAGCGTATAAAATTAGCGATATTTCAATATATTTACTCTTACTAGAAAACAATCGCCACCACCTTCCTAAAAAGGACTAGTTCTATCTAAAAAAGTAAATTTATACTAAGAGGTAAATAAAGCTTATAATAATAATAAATTAATAAACTACGTACGATTAAATAAAGCGTCTAAAAAGTTGATTTAAAGCTTAAAAAGCTTAAATCTAAGGACTTTTCTTAATTATATACTAATTACCTAATTAGGCTAGCGCTTTCTCTTTACGCTGCTCTTTCCTAGTATACTCTTTTACTACTTTTTATAAAAGGTTATACTAAAGTCTCTAGTAATCTACTTATTAACTTCTATCTATACCTCTACCTTTTCTAGTATCTGATTTAACTACGTTCTAGCGACCGACGTACTATAATATATAGGAGTATTATTAGAAGTAGTAGTAGAATTAAAGGCGTTAACTTAAGAGGTTATATCAATATTAAAACTCAACTAATTAAAGCTATTACTACCTCTCTTAGTAGTAGTAGGAGTATATACTTACTAGTTTCTATATATAGTAAGTATACTAAATTCTATAGTAATCTCTTATTACTTTTCTATAATCTAATCCTCTAGCTTCTTATACTTAATTATATTCTAAAACTTCCTAAACTTGCTAACGCTCTTTGATAGTAAAAGCCTAGTCTATGTCTCTAGTATCCTTCTCTTTTAGTAAAAGTCTTTAATTACGTACTCTCTATTCTTAATCTAAAAGACTACTTCCTCTACCTCTTATTAACTATTTTAGTATATATATATTTAAGAGTTTTCAAACGTAATATACTCTTTAGAAGGATTGATAGAGTAAGTATAATAAGAACGTTAGAATATTCTATATCTTATTATATCTTAGAAAGCGCTTAAATACTTATATTAATCGAGATCTTGATTAAGATATTAGTATTAGAGAGATTAAGTAATCCTAAGCTTAGAGAAAAGGACGAATTATTTAAGTATATATTAATATAGTAACTTCTATATACGAAAGCTCTTATAATTGTATTTGCTATTAGTCTTAAGAGTATAGCTCTTATATACTAATTATTAACCTTCTATAAGTAATCCCTTAGAGGCTTTATAATATACCTTCTCTATATCTATAAAATTGCTTATTAAGATATTCTAGGCTAATCTTAGGAATAGCTTTAGCTAAGGATATCGATCTATAAATACGTTCTTCTTATTATCGAGGTTATAGGCAGCCTTTTTGTTCTTTAAAGCTTAATTATTAACGCTATCTTTAACTGTTTATACTATAAAAGTAAGAGTATATCTAGAGTCTTAGTTTTTATAAAGATAGAGTAATCTTTTAAGCTTATAATACTATCCTTCGTTTAGGCTAGTAGTTAGAATTTATAAGAGAATTAGGTCTTTCTAATAAGCGTAATTAGCCTACTTCTTACTATTGTCTTTCTATATCTTTTATATATACTCTCTTATATCCTAAAACTCGGTTTTGCTCTTTTTAATCTTAAGACTATCTAAGATCTCGTTGAGAGCGGCTTATATCGATTTATTATATCTAGCTCTTATATAGCGATAGAATAGTATACTCTTAAGGTAGTTGGCGGCTTTTATAAGATAATCTTATCTGCGGTTTTTAAGGTTTCGATCTATCGTTTAGCTAGAGTGCTAAATATAGAGGAAGTGCTTAACAGCGTTGTAGAAAGAGAATTAATCGCTGTTCTTAATAAATACGTTCTTGATTATAAGTTACTCAGCGGCGGAGTCGTCGGAGAGAGCGTATTTAATATACTATTACGTATTAAGCTTCTCTTTTATCTAGGTTATAAGCTATTAAAAGTAAGCTTTAATAATTTCGCTATTCTTATTAGATACTTTACTACTAACTAGCGAGGGTTTTAAGACAGGGTTAAATCTAGTTTAACCTTAACTTAAGGTGATTTAGACTAATTCTAGAAGTATGTTTAAGCTAGTTTATAAACTAGATTAAAGTAGTTTAAAATGATTTAAGAACTAGGTTTAATATACTTTAAAACCGACTTAAGATAATTTATAGTAGTAAAACCTAACTTGTTTTAAGTTAAACTAGGTTATAAACTAGGTTAAGTAAGTTAAGTTAGTATTAAACCTGCCTTAAACTAGTTTAACTTAGTTCTAAACCTACCTTAAACTAGTAGTAACTTAGTATTAGAGTAGTATTAAATTAGTACTAAAAACTATTTATTACTTAAGAATATATATAAAAAAAGACTAGAATTATATAATTAGATATATATTATATAGCTATACTACTCTTATATAATATGCTCTAGTTCGTCGAATACCTAAGTCTAAGTCTTACTTCTACTAATTCTACTAATTCTACTAATTATTTTACTAAATATTCTACTAACCTAAATAACGTTATCTCTATATATATGCCTTAATTTAATTAGTTAAATTAGTTAGTTAGTTAGTTAGTTAGTTAGTTAGAAACTATAAGGTATATACGTTAGTTTAAGAAGTAAGAGTAGAAATAGTATATATTATAAAAGTAACAACGATAGTAATAGTAATAGCGATAATATAGATAAGAAATCTAATACTTCTAATTTACTAAGTAACTAATTTAGAGGCTCTAAGTTACTCTACTAAAAGTCTAACTATAAAATATACTTATATTATTAATAATATAGAATTAACTAAAGTAGTAAACGCGACGAATATAATATTAATTATAATACTAACTAGTAGCTTAATATTAAGTAAGGAATATAATATAATAGTAATATTAATAAATAGTTATTATTATTATTATTATTAAAGTATTAATATTAAAGTATTAAAGTTAAAGTATTAAAGTTATCGAAGTTGAAAGTAGGAGTAGCTTATATACTTATAAGTCTTAGTAGTTATATAGCTAGTTATATATAGTATACCGTGTTTAATAAGAGTAACCCTAGTATAAAAGCTATACCCTACTATATAACCTACTTTAGTTATATAACTTACTAAATTTATATACTAGTAGCTCTAAATTTAAAGACTACTAGAATATAAAAATTATATAAGGTTTATATATAAAAAGCTACTTAAATCGTCTTTAAAAAAAAACACTCTCTCTAGACTTTTTATTTTTTCTTCTAAGTACTTTATTTTAGATATATTTTTTAAACTAAGTTAAGAGCTAGATTATAAGTTAGTTTATAATTTTAAATCGTTTTATAAATCGGTTTCTTACTTTAAATCCTTTTATAAATTAGCTTAAATTCTCTTAAATCGTTTTATAAATCGGTTTCTTACTTTAAATTATTTTATAAATTAGTTTCTTACTTTAAATTATTTTATAAATTATATATTATAAATTAGGTTAAATCACCTTAAATCGTTTTATAAATCGGTTTCTTACTTTAAATCGTTTTATAAAACGTATTAAAGCTACTTTAAGAAATAACTTATATCTTAAACTAGTATTAAACTAGTATTAAGTCTAAGTTAATACTAGCTTAAAACCCTAGTAGAAGGCATATAAGTATAAGAAAGAAAGTAGATAGTAAGTATACGCTCTTAAGTAAATAATATACTAATAAGAAGAGCTTCTACTTAAGGTAATTGGTTTTATAAGTAGAATTAATTAGCGTAAGATATCTATTCTTTACTAGAAGTTTAAGCCTTCTCTCTTTTACTTATATAAATCCTTAAACTTTATACTCTTTACTGCTTTTTAGCTTACCTTTCTTAGAGCTCTTTCCTCGTTTATTAACAACGATAGAGTTATAAAAGTAGAGTCCTTTTCCTTATACCGTATACTCCTTTAATTGTTCTACTACTCTCTCTATCTTAATAAGGAAGCTATCTTATTTATTAGAGAATTTAAGAGGCTCTATCAATCCTACTACTCTATAAGAGGGATTGTTAATTCTACTACTAACTTTCTTAGTAGCGGTATTAAGTAATTATTTCTAATTACGTATATCTTTAAGTATAAGATATCTACTACTAGCGTCTTCGAGTTATAGTTAAGACGATACTTCTCTAAGAGTAGCTATAATATTAGGAGGTTAATAGCTCTTTGTAAGTTATTCCTCTACTATATAGCGTACTATAAGATTCTATACCTTTTTATTATAAGCCTAAAGTATATAGTTATAATCTTTAGTAGTAGATGTTTATATAATTTATATTCGATTCGATAGTATATAGCGTATTATTCTAATACTATAATTATATATAGAGGAGGAATTCTAAGAGGTATTAATCGCTTTATTCTTTACTATACTATTATTTAGTTTATACTTAAATATATAATTATATTACGACGTCTCTTAATCGCTATCTTAATTAAATCAAGGGATATAAACGATGCTCTATACGTTTAAGAGATATAGCTATATAGAGTCGAATTCCTCTATAGAGAGCTAAATAGCCTCGTCGCACTTAAATAGCCTTTAGCGCGTTTAAAGGATATTAGTAGGATTATTAAAGGCTTGTACTTTTAAAGAAGGAGGTTAAAGAGTTCGAGGTCTTTTATATACTCGCGGGTTAGGCGAAGTAGCCTCTATATTAAGGTAGTAAAAGATTAAAGAATCGAAGTATTAGTATTAGATCGAGGGCCTATTTATATAAGTGTATCTAGCTACTAATTTATAAGCGATCTGCTATTTACGTTGAATAGGTAAAAGGCTTGAATTTATTTACTTTATTATATAAATCGTACTTAATCTTAATAGATGAGTATAGAAGGGTGTCCCTTCTACTAGGAGGTCTAGAGAGCTAGCCTCCTAGTAAGAAGATAAGTGCCTTATACTATTACTATTAGAACATGTCTAGAAGTTAGGCGATACTCTAAGAAGGTAAAACTAAGGTTATTCCTACTTTTTAGAGAAGTCGATATTTTCATTAGTTTAACTAGTTTAACTAGTTAAGTATATATTTAAGTGTTTTACGAGTATTAGGCACTTTTAAGTAATAATTTAAGTTATATCTATAGTTTCTAGAGTATTAGTATTTAGAAATGTAATAATATATATATATAATATAAAAGGATTTTAAAACGCTTCTAATAGAGTGAATAGGAGGATAAGAGAGTGAATCACGTGGTAGCGTGCTTGGCAGGCCAGGGACCTCTGCTAGCGTTGGCTATAGAATAGCGTAACCTAATTAAATAGAGCACTTAAAAGGTTAATTTAAAGCTTAAAAAGCTTAAATCTAAGAACTTTTCTAAATTATATACTAATTACTTAATTAGGCTAGCGCTTTTTCTTTACACTATTTCCTAGTATACTCTTCTACTACTTTTTATAAAAGGTTATACTAAAGTCTCTAGTAATCTACTTATTAACTTCCGTCTATACTTCTACCTTTTCTAGTATCTAATTTAACTATATTCTTTTAACTAGTATACTATAATAGATATTATTAGTAGAATTAAAAAGTATTAACTTAAGAGGTTATATTAATATTAAAACTTAACTAATAAAAGCTATTACTATCTTCTCTAGTAATAATAGAAGTACGTTCTTACTAGTTTCTATATATAGTAAGCGTATTAAATTCTATAGTACTCTCTTATTACTTTTCTATAATCTAATTCTCTAGTTTCTTATAATTAATTATATCTTAAAACTTCTTAAACTTACTAATATTATTTAATAGTAAAAGCTTAGTTTATATCTCTTATATCTCTCTCTTTTAGTAAAAGTCTTTAATTATATACTAGTACTTTTTATTCTTAATCTAAAAGACTACTTCTTCTACTTTTTACTAATCATTTTAGTATATATATATTTAAGAGTTTTTAGACGTAATATACTCTTTAGAAGGATTCGTAGAGTAAGTATAATAAGAATACTAGAATATTATATAATATTATATATCTCTTGATATCTTAGAAAGTACTTAAATACTTATACTAATCGAGAGTAAGATATTAGTATTAGATAGAAAGAGATTAAGCGATTCTAAGCTTAGAAAAGAGAACGAATTATTTAAGTATCTATTAATAAGATAACTTCTATATAATTATATTTACTACTAGCTTTAAGAGTATAGCTCTTATATACTAATTATTAACCTTTTATAAGTAATCTCTTAGAGGCTTTATAATACGCCTTTTCTATACTATACTACTGAACCGCTATTTACTTAACCCTAATTCGACTTCGATTTAACTCCGATTTAACTCTAATTTAACTCTAATTCGAATTAAGGTTAAGTAACCTAGGATTAGAACTAGTTTAGAACTAGTTTAGAGCTAGTTCTAAAAGAGAGCTAAATTAGTTTCTTAATCTATAATACCTTAAACGTATCTAATCTATAGTCCACTTTAGTTCTAAACTAGTTTAGAATCAGTTTAGAACTAGTTTAGAACTAGTTTAGAACTAATTCTAAGCTAGTTTTAAGCTAGTATTAAAAAAGAATTAAAAGATTTAGAAAAAGAACTTAAATTTAAAATTATATAATTAGATATATATTACGTAGCTATACTACTCTTATATAATATACCCTAGTTCGTTGAATACCCGAGTTCTACTTCTGCTAATTCTACTAATTCTACCGATTCTACCGATTCTACCGATTATTCTACTACTTTACTACTAACTAGCGAGGGTTTTAAGTCAGAGTTAAATCCGGTTCAACCCCGACTTAAGGTGACTTAGACCGATTCATAAAACATGTTTAAGCTAGTTTATAAACTAGATTAAAGTAGTTTAAAATGATTTAAGAACTAGGTTTAATATACTTTAAAACCGACTTAAGATAATTCATAGTAGTAAAACCTAACTCGTTTCAGCAAGTTAAACTAGGTCAGGTAAGTTAAGTCAGTATTAGACCTACCTTAAACTAATTCTAGACCCGTCTTAAACTAATTCTAGACCTACCTTAAACTAGTAGTAACTTAGTATTAGAGTAGCCTTAAATTAGTACTAAAAACTATTTAAAATCACTAACAACATATAAAAAAAGACTAAAATCACGTGATTAGGCGTATATTACATAGCTACACTACTCTTATATAACATGCCCTAGTTCGTCGAATGCCCGAGTCCTACTTCCACCAATTCTACTAATTCTACTAATTCCACCAAATGTTCTACTAACTCAAATAACGTTATCCCTATATATATACCTTGATATGATTAGTTAGATCAGTTGGTCGGTCAGTCAGTTAGTCGGAAACTATAAGGCACGTACGTTAGTTTAAGAAGTAAGAGTAGAAATAGTACGTACTATAAAAGTAATAGTAATAGTAACAGCGATAGCAACAGCGACAGCGATAGTAATAATATAGATAATAAATCTAAGGCTTCTAATTCGCTCTATTAAAAGTCTAACTAAGAAATGTGCCTAAATTGTCGAAAAAGAAGAGTTATTATTCAACAACGTAGAATTAACTAAGGTAGTAAATATAACAAATATAACGTAGATTACGATGCTAATAAGCAGCCTAATACCAAGTAACAAATATAATATAATAGCAAGAGAGAGTTATCGTCGTCGTCGTCGTCGTCGTCGAAGTATTAATATTAAAGTATCAAAGTCGAAGTATCAAAGTCGTCGAAGTCAAAGATAGAGGTAGCCTATACGCTAGCTCTTAGCAGTTACATAGGTAGCTAGTTATACATAGTATACCGTGTTCAGCAAGAGCGACCCTAGTACAAAAGCCACGCCCTACTATATAACCCACTTTAGTTACGTAACTTACTAAATTTATATACTAGTAGCCCTAAATTTAAAGACTACTAGAATATAAAAATTATATAAGGTTTATATATAAAAAGCTACTTAAATCACCTTTAAAAAAAAAAAACACTCTCTCTAGACTTTTTTTTTTTTTTTTTAATTTATTTATTTTAGTTATATTTT
>LLCB01000637.1:0-15173 GCA_001414345.1 Hymenoscyphus infarciens | reverse complement strand
ATACTATATATATAGTATATTTATTTAGTATTAAGAGGATTTTATAAGAAGATAATATTATTAAAAAGTTCTTATTCTAAAAGACTTATAATAAGAGACTTATAATAGGATTTTTCTTATAAAATAGAATTTTAATAAGACTTACTTTTATAATAAAGCTTACTCTTATAATAATAAAGGTTTTAATAATAAATATATAATAGACTTAAGAGAAAGAGAGTTATAATAAAAAAGATAAAAGATAAAAGAAGAATATCTTTAAATAAAAATATAAAAATAAAAATTTAGATAATATAGTAAAAAAGAGAAAAAGTTCTTATACTAGAATTATAGTAATAATAGAGTACGTTTTATACTATAATAAGTTCTAATACTAGAACTTATATTATTTATAATAAAGCCTACTATTAGTTCTCTTACTCTAGTTATAACTCGTATAATAATAGTCTTACTTAATCTCTTATTATACTCTTTTTTAGATATAGTTAATTACTATACTATCGACTT
The DNA here is from genome assembly GCA_001414345.1 of Hymenoscyphus infarciens. Classification (NCBI taxonomy): domain Eukaryota; kingdom Fungi; phylum Ascomycota; class Leotiomycetes; order Helotiales; family Helotiaceae; genus Hymenoscyphus; species Hymenoscyphus infarciens. The sequence goes on along the minus strand of LLCB01000637.1, from coordinate 14,666 downwards.
TCTAAATATTATTATAAAAACTAATAAAACCTTCTTAAACAACGTTTCTAGTAATATTATAACTATTTCTTTATATACTAATAAGTCTCTAAATCCTCTACGAGTTTCCGTTTTCTATTACCTTCTACTAGTCTCCTTATAAACTGTTGAAACCTAAAAGATAATTAGATTATTTATAAATAAATATACTCTATCTAAAGTTAAGGAAATTAATTAACTATAATTTATAAGTACTATAGAAGAGTAGAGTTATATATACTTTAGCCTAATATATTACTTACTCTTCTATTCCTATTATAATACTAAATACTTAAGATAACGAGATAAATAACTATATCTAGGAAATTATTATTTAAGGAAAGCTTACTACTACTAGTATAATACTAACCTAAGAGTAGGATTACTTTATTATATAACTACTACTCTTATATAATATAGACTCTAATTAGATTCGAATTAGAGTATAAAATAAGGCTAGAAAGGATAGAAGGTTCTATAAGGAAAAGATAAAGGTATTTTTCTAATAAAGAAAGCTTTAATATAAAAAGGATTACTATAATAGATTAATAGTTTTACTAGAATAAGAAGAATATAATAATAGTATTAATCTTTTCTAAAAGGAGTAGTATTAGAATACTTTATCTTACTATTCTTATAAAATAATACCTAAGACTACTTTATAGTAATTATTATTTCTAAGATAACCTTATAATAAGTTCTATTTCTAAGATAACCTTAGTTATTTAAAGATACTCTAGAATGTTAGAATATTAAGAAGATAGCTATAAAAAATAGATATATATTTCTATAAATTTATAGTAAATTATAATATAACTTACGCTTTCCTAATAGCCTAGGCGGATTAGGTTTCTTACTATCTTTTCCTTATCTCTATTATTCTAACCTAATAAATACTAGAATTATTATAATATAAGAACTATTAAGAAATTAAGAAACTAAGCTTAGGTAAGCCTCTATATCTTATTATAATCTTAGACCTATACTAGATAAATAAAGTATATTAAAGCTAGAGATAACTAAAGCTAGAAAGAGTACGTATATAGTATTATTACTACTATATATATAAGCTCTCTACGTTATAGAACATTTAAATTTAGCTAGAGTATAGTTTTCTTTATTCTTACTTTTATATTAATTATCTTAGTACCTCTTATAATAGATAAAGTAAAAGTTCGATTACTATCTTAGCGTTAGGCTTTCTAGAGTATTAATAGAACTTAATATATAAATAACTTAATAAACTACTCTTAATACTATACCGACGCTATAAAGAGAAATAAGTATAAGAAGGTTAGAATACTCTCTACTAACTTACTAGAAGCCTTACTAATAAATTTATATAGAGACCTATGCTTACTTAGTAGTATTATAGTAGAGATTATAAGAAAGATAGCCTACTAAGCCTTAAAGAGACTATATAAATTAAAAAGAGTAAAAAGTAAATATAAATAACTAAGGGTAATAATTGTCAAAGGCTTAATAATAGAGAGTTAAATAATACTAGTATTAGTAAGAGTATATCTTAAGAATAAAAATTAATATAGTTTCTACTTTACTCTTAATACTTAACCTCCTTTTACTATACTACTATATTATACTCTAATAAATATAACTCGCCTAATTACTCCCCTTTTAAGACATTATAGGTATTCTCTACACCTACCTCTTATTTTAATAATCTTAACGTCTATAATTTAAACTCCCTCTCTTATAGCTAAGCCTCTTATAATTATAACTTCTATAACTACTACTTAATTAATCAACCCTCTATACTAATTAATTAAGACCTTAAATTCTAAGCTATAAATAACCTTATTATAGTAAGTTATATTAACCTTTTAGAGTAAGAACCTATGGAATATATACTAAAACGTGTTATTGTAGTTACTATAGGTACTTAATATAATAAAGTTAAGGTTGCCGAAGTTGCTATAAGCATCTAGCGCGCCGAAGTAACTAAAGTTACGCCTTCCTCTTTCTAGGCTTCTAATAATATACCTTAACTTCTTAACTATATATATATTCTATAAAAGGATAGCTATAATCTAGACTCCTAACTTAAGTATTACTAGCTAAAATACTTAGATTTTAATTTATCTTTTAGTCTCTTATTACTACTACTACACTATAATAATATCTCTGCCTTTCTATTAATATTAAAAGTAAAGCTTAGTATAAGTATACTTATAAGAGTAATTCTTTCCTTATAAGGTTAATAACTAACTTAGCATAAGCTCCTCTTATAAAACGTAATCTCTTTAAATTAAAGAAATAAATAAAACAAATATTAGCTAAACGTACTATACCTTCTTAAGCTATCTTACTTCTCTCTTATATTCCTAGCTTTATAAGTACTCTTAAGCTTCTTAATATTAGCTTCTTATATATATTAAATACTTCTATCTTAGTACTATTTAGCGTTTATACTTAAAATAGCAGACGCTTCTCCTACTCTCTAAGGTCTTATAACTAAGCTAAATAACAACGTTTAGCTAATATAAAATAGGATTTTTTCTACTAAAGATAGAGGAAACGTTATTTAATATAGTAAGAAAATATATATAATATAAGCCTATATTTATAATATTTTCTAAGAATTAGGTACTCTAAAGATAACACTAGATACTATAAAAAGCGTAAGAAAAGAACTTAACAATAGTACTAGATAAAACGAATTAACTATAATAATTAAAAACAGGTATATAATAGTTCTAAATACTTAAAAGATTTATATAAAAGAGGTTAACGTTATAAAAAAGTATCTTAGATAGTAGAGTATTATCTAAATAGTCGATTAATAATAGCTTAATAGTTCTAAGGTAGTACTATAATGCTTTAAAACTAGATAAAATTCGTCTAAAAATATTAAGAAGTTATAAGAGCCTAAGGTAATAAGTCTATAGTATAACATTTCTATAAAGTATACGCTTAAACGTTTTATATAAGGTACTAATAACTACTATCTTAAGGTACTTAAGAACTTAAATATAAGTAAATATATAGCTATAACAAAAGTTCTTCTTATATTTATAAACGAAGAATAGAAATTATATAGCTAATAAGAAGAGAACAGAAAGCTCTAATATCGAAAAGCTAGTACTAGCATAGCTTATTATAAATATAACATCCTATTATAGCTATGAATATAAATACTTAAAATCCCTACTATATTCTCTATCCTTCTTACTAAGTATTATTATAGTATTATTTTTAGTATTTTCATCTTATCTAAGTTAGTAATAATTACTATTTACTAGAAAAGAGATAATAAAGTACCTACTTATAAGCTCTCTTACTTACCTTTCTATATACTATTAGCTATTTTCTATAAAGCTAATCTTTATTATTATAATATTAAAACTAAATCTAGTATAATAAACTTCCTTAAGAAATATTAGTATATTCTAAACTAGGCTATTAAGTTTAAGCCATTTCTTAATAATCTCTTAGATTACGTTTCTCTAGAAAGGATTATTACTAAAAGTTATAAGTAAGCTAGATCTCTATCTAGATCTTGTAGTAGTAAATCTCGTAGTAGTAAATCTCGTAGTAGATCTTATACTAGATCTTATAGTAGATCTCGTAGTAGATCTTATAGTAGATCTTATACTAGATCTTATAGTAGATCTTATACTAGATCTTATACTAGAGCTAATAATCTCTTTATTACTAAGGCCTCTAATAACAATACTAATATAACTACTATAAGAATATATACGCCTATAGCTATCTTATCTACCTTTATACCTATTATTAGTAATATATAACCTAAAGGTCTAATACCTTAAAGTTTATATAGTTTTCTTACTTATAAATTTAGTTAATTCTTCCTAGATCTACTCTAAATCTCTTATTAACCTAGTAACTCTCCTCTTAATTCGTTTAGAGAACCTAGTATTATAAGAACTATAGGCCTACTTATACCTCTAAGTTAAACTTATAAATATCTTAGGATTTTATTATCTTAGGAAGTTTCTAGTTAGCTAGTAAATCTAGTTAGAAAGTAACTTTTACTCTTTTCTTTTCTTTTTCTATACTTGTTATTTTACTCTAAGGTTTTCTAAGATCTTAGAGAGGATATATTAGATATATAGGATTCTTTATTTAGTTACTCTTTTATAACTAAGAGATATAAGGTTATAAATTACTTAGATTTAATATAGATAGATAATAATTAAGCAAGGTTAATAATTATAGTATATAGATAGCTTTATAAAATAAAATTAAAAGTTATTTACTTCTCTCTTATAAGATAGTGAATAGTTTAAGCCTAATAATCTAAATAATAGTATATTATATCTTTAAAAAGTGTAACATTTAGCTCTCTAAGTAGAAGAATAGAGCCTCCTACTTAGAGTTATAGTATAAATTTAATAATCTTTAGTATTAAGCTTAAATCTCTTATATAGGTAATTAGCTATATATATCTAGAAGGATAGAATAAAGGTATTATTGCCTTTATTAATATTTTTTCTTATTAATATATAGAGGTGGCTATTAATATAGATAATTATAATTAAAGCTTATTTATTCTATACGTTTTTATTTCTTCTTAGTATTTATCTTAATTAAAATTCTATAATTATATATATTATAACTTTTTTATATTATATTTAGTTATAGTTAATTCTACACGTATGATATAGTATAAGTAGAATAATAACGAGTAAGATAAGGTGTATAGTAGATAGCAGGGTTAGTAGTAAGACTTAGAATTATTAAAAGAATTAGTACTAAATAGTATAAATTGTGCTTAATTTTCTTCTAAATCCTATAAATAGTTATCTATTTCCTTTCTCTTATTATTCTTCTTTCTAGTTTGATTTTCTTTAGAAAAAAATCGTAGGCTCCTTTACTAATATACTAGTATATATCCTCTCTTATATTTCTAAAGATAGTTTTATTTTTATTTAATAATAAGATAAGATAGATTTAACATCTAGTCTACTTTTACTATATATTAATTTAATACCTTTTACTTCTAGAACCTGTTACTAAGTTCCTTATTAGAGAAGTTTTTAGTATAAACTTAAAGTAGCTATATTAAAGCTAGAGAGTAGTCGTATGTTAATATCTTTTTACTAGTCCTTATAGTTTAATTTTAATAATAGTAAAACCTTTCTTCTAGCTATACTAGAAGCAGTGGTATTAGTATTATTAGTAGTATTAGTATTATTAGTGTTATTAGTATTATTAGTATTATTAGTATTATTAGTGGTATTAGTAGCTACGATACAGAGGCTAAACTTTAATAAATGTCTTTATATAGCTAGTAGTTAAGTATTATCTATTATAAACTCTCTAGTTATTATAAGTAAATAGAAGACCTTTAGTCTATATCTCGCTTTATCTACTATATTCTTAAAATCCTATCTAATAGTTATATAAAGAACTCTAGTCTTATTAATATCTTTGTATTAACTACTATTAATAATATAATATATTATTTTATAACTATACTTTATTAGAATATCTATCTATTTCTTTTAGCTAATATCTTATAAGTAAGAATTTTCTCCTTATTTAATTACTAATAAATACTTAAGCTTTAGTAATAATTTTATTTTTATAATTCTTAAGTAGCTTTCCTTAATTACTAATCTCTATTTTAAGGTTCTTATCTATATTAGCTATATTATATAGTATTATATACTCGTTCTAAGCTTCTTACTTTAATTCCTTTTACATATTCTTACTAAGTTATCTATATATCTTATATATCTATATAATACTATAACTACTAGTAAATCGATTATTAGGATCCTTCTTCTTAATCTTTTTATACTAATCTAGAATCTTATTCTTTATTCTTTCTTAGAATAAATCTTATATAGATTAATACTATATAGTAAAGGACTAAAATAGTAATATAGTTTTCCTAATATAGTTTAATACTAGATTAAGTTTTACTCTATTTCCTCTATCTCCTCTCTCTTTTCTTTTAGAATTAATAATTTTAAAGAGTATAGTTTTAAATTCCTAAGTTAATTTATTAAGTTAAGTCTTAACTTTAGAACTTAACTTAGTTCTAATTAGTTAGTTGTCTATTAGCTTTAAATATCTTAAATTAGAAGCGCTACGATATTAATTTTCTTAATAAAGTATCCTACTATCTTTATTATTATCCTCTATAATTATATAATTCTAACTAGTTATCTTTTATATAATATACCCTCTTTAATTAATTATTAAAAGGATATCTTACTATAAGGAGGTCTACTACGCTATATTCTAGCTTATAAGCTCTTCTAGATTAGTTTAAGTAGAAGGATTTTAGTAAGTTATATTCTTTAATATAGAATTAGATTTAATAATAGTAGGCTTAATAGTAGTAGGCTTGATAGTAGTAGGCTTAATAGTAGTAGGCTTAATAGTAGTAGGCTTAATAGTAGTAGGCTATATTAGATTAGACTTAATATTATTTAGAAATATAGGACGATTCTCTTATTCTTGTTTAATATAATCTAGGTTTAGCTAGGTGAGATCTAGCTATATAGAGATGTAATACTATCTTTTAGTCTTTTTATTAGATAGATAGTTTTTCTCTATTAGGCAGATTCTCTTCTTCTCTTAGTAAGACTTTTCTAAGTAAATATTAGCTAGCTACTTATTATTATTAATTTTTAAGAATATAAACTTAAAGTAGAACTACTTATATTAATAGTAAGAGGAATATAAGTAGTTATTATTTAATTCCTTTATATTAATAAAGAGCTTATTATTAATCTATTTATAGTTTAGCTTAACTTATTTAGGTAGTTTTATATTAGGATAAGTAGGTGTAGGTTTAGCTAAGTATTTAACTAAGTATTTAACTAAGTATTTAGCTAAGTATTTAACTAAGTATTTAGCTAAGTATTAGAAGTGCTTTTAGTTAAGAATAGGATTTAAATATTAGATTAATTATTTAGCTAATTAATTCTTAGAATAATTCTCGTTGCTTTAATTAGCTTTATAATTAGCTTTATAATTAGTTCTTAGATTTATTCTATATTTAGTTAATAGAATATGAATTTTAAATAAAATTAAAGTTATTTTAGTAGAGTAATATAGTTTAAATAAGAAGTATAAGAATATTTAAGATAAGATCTAGTCTCTATTCTCTATAATATTACTTATACTTAATACTTTTAGCTTAGTATATGTTTAATACTAACTTAGTTATAAGTGTAAAAACCTACCTTGAGAAGGGTAAGACTTAGCTAGTATAGGCGTTAGAACATCTTTATAGTATCCTTTAATTATTAAATATTAAAGTTTATAATACTATATACTATTCTCTATATTATAGTAACTCTATATTAGTTGCTGCTATTCTTTATAATAAATACCTCCTTTTCTAGTTAAGATATATTTATTAAAGACTTATTTATACTCTACTTAATTACTACTCTACTCTACGCCCCTTCTTAAAGCTACTATAAATAAGATTATATAATAGTTTATAATTATCTTAGACTATTAACTAATATTAGTTTATACTAAATAATTAATATTTAACTAAAAGATAAAAAATTATAATATGCTTAGAAATTCCTAAAAGGTTTAAAAGAATATAAGAAGGCTATGGCTAAGGTTAAAAGCATATCTCTTAAAGTAAATAGTATTTACTAGATTAAGATAAATTAAATAGCTTAATATTTCTTACTCTCTCTTATATAATAACGTATTATATTCTATATATAAAAGTATAATATTATTAGGAAGAGTAGTAAATAAAACTAGAAGTATATAAATAATTTATATAAAGAGCTTTAAGTAGAATACTCTACCTTAGAGAATCTTTATCTAAAGTTTATATAATTATATTAACGAAAGATTAATAACTTTATTAAATTAAAAGCTTAGAAATTAAATAAAGTAAAATTATTTAAGCTTAATAAAGAAGAGATTAAATAGGCCTCTTCTATAACCTTATAGCTAGACTCCTCTTAGAATAGTAAGACTAATATATTTATACTTATACCTAACTAACTACCGAAGCTAGAAGAACTCTATATTATTAGTACTACTCTCTCTTAACTACTAGCCTAGGAGAAGATCTCTTTTAATTTAATTAAAACCTTATACCTATACTCTAAGAGTATTTAGTATAGTAAACTACCTAAGTACTCTCTTAAGCACTTATCCTCTCTTAAAACTAAATCGATATTCTAAAATAAACTAAATTTTCTACTAACTATTAATAACTCTTTATAAAATTAGGCTAGAGATTAAATACTAGAAAGGAAATAAGAAAAAGCGATTTTATAGATCGATTATAAGTATTATAAAATAGTAAGAAGGTTAATTACTAATTAAGAATAATAGTTACTATTAAAGAAGGATAGCTTAGAGGATAAGAAGAGGCTTACGCTTAACTCTTTTAATATTATACTAAAATTTACTTTAAGATATTAGTACTTGTTATTACTAAATCTACTTAGTATTTACTAATAAATAAAGGTACTTACTAATTTATTTTAATTTAAGAAAAACGTATATTTATAAGTATTATAAATATATAAAGGAATAATAAGTACTAATAATTTTAAAGATAAGTGTATATATTTAAAAGATTTACTACTAAGTTTAAATAAGACTACCTTTTATAATATAAGGCTTGCTTAGACTAATACCTAGAAGTAGAAATTTAGAAATAGAAGAATAAAACCCTAGGTATATATTAATAAATAAACTAATACTTTACTTCTTACCTTTAGTATAGAGTATTATATAGTAGTATTATCTAGCTACACTATATTATACTAGGTAAATATAAAAGACGAAGATATCTATACTCTCTTATTCTTATAATCGCTATTCTTAAGTTTAATAATAACTTAAACTCTATGTAGACTACTATTTTAATACTTCTTTAAAGATATTAGCATCTCTTAGAGCTTATTATTATAGTCGTTGTTGTTAATATTAAACTTATACTTACGTTTAAGCTTTAAAGTTTTTTACTACTCCTTTTTTAGCTCTAGATTAGAAAAAATAAAATAAAGAAAAACCTTATATAGTAGGACTCTAGCTGTTTTTAGATTTCTAGCTTAGCTTTATTATAAAACTTCTTAAGCTATCTATTATTAGTAAGAGAATAAGAATAAAGATTATTTAAATTATCTTTACTATAGAAATATAGTTATAAGTTACTTTATATTATAAAACATCTTTATAATATATAGCTACTGTCTTAAGACTATACTATTCCTCTTTAGCCTTAAATATTAGTATAACCAAAGCCTTCTATCTCTTAATAATAGCTTATAACTATATAGAGTGTTTAAAGATAGTATTAAATTTAGACTAGAACTTAATAAGAAAGATTTCTTTTAAGAAGAACTAAAGCTAAGTCTCTTCTTAAGTAGTAAAACATTCTTACTTAGAAAGAACACTATCTAGGCCTATATTAGCTAGTATATAAGCGAGAAGTAGTTTATTAACTATATTAAATTTATTTAATTAAAACCTAGACAAGCTAGATATAGAGTCCTTATCTACTATATTACTATTATCGTAGTAGAAGCAGGATATAGTAGATATGTAGTAATAAAGACTAAATTAAATTACAACAAGGGCTGGCTTACGACTTTATAACGATATGTTAATAAGGCTTTAGGTTATAAGAACGCGATAAGTAGTAATATAAGAATAAGGGTATATAAGGTTAGAAGGTTAAAAGTATATAAGGTTAGAAGGTTAAGGGTATACGAGGTTAGAAAGTTAAAGGTATATAAGGTTAGAAGGTTAAGAGTATATAAGGTTAAGAGTATATAAGAATATTAGGAACGAGGTTTTAAAAAGAGCCTATAAAGAGATAGACGCTAAAGGCGATAGTAATAGCACCGAAGAAGAATAGTAGACGCTGTAAGTTAAAGAATATTTAAAAAGCTATCTATAGAGTAGTAATAGTAGTTATTATATTAAAGTTAAAGTCGAAGTTAAGATAGATAGTAAAGTTAATAAAGACTTATAGTAGAGGCCTCTACTAAGACTTTATAATATAAGGAATTTCTTTATATAGTTATACTTTTATCTTTCTTTATATATTACTTCTTTAGAATTAGCTTAAGTTTATAAATCTTCTACTTTATTAGTTATATTCTAAACTCGTAGACTTTTAAAAAGGTTATAAATGTCTTTAAAATACTCTCTACAAGCTTTATAGTTTACTCTACCTTTACTACTATTTTTATTATTACTTAGATTAAACTATAAAGACTCTAATTTAGAGTTATTAGATATAAATCTTATATCTTATACTAGATTTAGTAAATAAATAAGTGAAATAATTAAAGAGAATCTAGATAAAATATTATAGTTTTAAAGAACGTTTAAATATATTAGCTTTTAGTTTAATCGTATATTAGAGATATAGATATCTATAGATACTTTTAAGATTATTTTTAAGATCTAAATTCTTAATCTTATTATAATAATTAATTAAGGATTTAGTTATAAAGACTTATTTAATAATATATATATACTAAAAACAAATCTCTTATTAAGTCTAGAATTAATATAAAAATATTAAAAGAGCCTAAAGTATATTAATTATCTAGTTTACTATATAATACTATTTAGAAATTAAGATATTAACCTCTTTTATAGCTCTTTTAAACTTTAATAATATATTAATACTATATAGAATTATAATATTATCTATAAAGCTTATATAGTTAGTTATAAAAGATAATCGATTACTTAGATTTTCTTTATAAGAAATTTCTTAAGCTAGTCTTTCTCTATCTAGAACTAGTTTTAGAGTAAAGATAGAGGAATACTATAGATAAGACTCTATAGATAGCTCTAGAGAAGGCTTTAGAGAAGGCTTAAGAGATAGGTTAAGAGATAGGTTAAGAGACAGCTTTAAAGAGGATTCTAGGGAAGATTTAAGAGAAAATAGATCTATAGAAGATAGAGAGGGCGACTTTAATAAGGTATATTCTATTAACGACTATAGAGGGGCTTCTAAAGTTAAAAAATAAGTACTTACTATAATTTTATACTACTATATCTTATAATTTAACTCTTCTTCTAAGGTTAAAGGGTTAAAGGTTTATAATAATATTAGAGGTATTTTATAACCCTTTAGTAATTTATTATATAATCTTTGAATAGCTTAACTTTTCTTGACTATTAGAGGTAGACGACGGAATAAGGCTTTTATATACTCTTATGATTTTTTAGTACCTTTTATATTTAAATAGTTATAAATATTATAAAGTTTTTAGATTCTTTAAGTAGTAAGCTTATAGTATTCTTATACTTTTATCTTAATTTAGTACTAAATCTAGGATTTCTAGTACTAGGTATAGTTAGTACTTATAGGTCTCTAATCTTTATAATTTTAGCTAGTTTTTCTTAACTCTTATACTACTAATTTTATTATATATTCTAGTAATTGTTTAGTAGTTTATTTTCTTAATAAATAGTATAGAATAATCTTAGCTAAAAAACGTTTTATATTCTTTAGAACTTATTTCTTAATATCTACTTCTCTAAGTAGTTAAAGTTTATTAAACATTACTTAATAAGCTTTCTTATAAGCTAGAATTCGATTTAAATAAGTAAATAGCCTCTTATCTTATACTTTTAACTTAGTATCCTTCTTCTAAGTAAACTAGTTTTCTTAGATATACTAATACTTATATAATTTAGACTATATATAGTTTTTATCTCTTATAAATTCGTGCTTCTTAAGATAAGTGTAAGTATTATTAATAGTAGCTTTATATTTATTAATTAGTAATTAGGTTCTCTTATATCTTTTGTTTAAGGTTAAACTAAGCTCTTCTTACTAAATAAGCCTATAGTACTTTATTTAAGTATTTAATAGTGTCTCTCTTAAAAGAGTAGAACTTCTGTAGTATATAGAGACTAAGTGGCTTTTTAATAACTAGTCTCTTTTAACTCCTTCTCTATTACCTAAACTAAGAAACTTAGTTCGCTATAGTCTCTATTATAGTTGATAATCTAAGGTATAAGTATATTAGTAAAATATATTTATAGCGTATATTATCCTTACTATAAGTTATTAATAGTGTTTTTCTAAATATAGAGTAAACTTATATATAATGTTATATTAAAATATAATATACGTATAAGCTAGAAGTTGTTTAAAGATAGATTAAAAAAGATAGGTTATAACCTTAAATGTTTCTCTATAGTATAGATTAATAATATAGAGTATTATACTATGCTAGTAAACTATATTTATTAAGCTAGTCTAATCTAAGCCTTTAAACTTATCTCTACTCTTTATTTCTATTATAGTAGCTAGAAAATAATAGGGGTATTCTTCTTTAAATAAGTTAGTACTTAACCCCTTTTCCTCTTTAAGAGTATTAATAATAGTCTAGGAAGCCTAATTAATATTATTTATAGTTAAGTCTTAGACTAGGTCTTAAACTAGGTCTTAAACTTAGTTTTTACTAGCTTTTTTAACAAAATCTTAGATAAAAAATTTACTACTACTTTAAAGAGGTTATCTATATAGAGGACATGTTTATCCTTTTTTACGCTTTTACTAGAAGTTACTATCTTATCTCTAATTATATAGTATATAGCGCCTATTATTTTTATTATCTTAGAAGAAATAGATAAGGTAGATATAACTAAGGGAAGGGGATATAGTCTATTTATAGTCTTATTTAAGAAGATTTACCTTTATATTAAATAATTCCTAGTACTAGTCTTCTACTAATAACTAATTATAGTATATATATCTTTAAATCTTTTTAAGATCTAGTATATGTTAATAAGTTAGGTGAATTAATAACGTTCTTAATCTTATTACCTAGGAATACTAAGAAAGCTTTCCTATTATAGAAATTTTATGAAAAAGTTCTATTAGATATATATTAAAGCTTGATTTTAGGGAATTTACTCTTATTAGAAAGAAACTAGCTTTAAGTATTATATATATAAGAGCTTGTAGGTATTTATAATAGGTTAATTCTACCTCTTTTATATAAGCTAAATAGTATTAGAATAAATTTTAGAATAGGAAGTAGTTGTTATATAACCTACTAAGAGAATAATAAGTAACTTTTGAAATAGAGATAGTATACTAATATAGCTATTAATATTAAAACTCCTTATTAAAAGATACCTAACCTAGGATAAGAATTATACTATTCTAATTAGATTTTTAAGCTTTATAATTAGCTTAGTTTATTTATAATCTTTTATTTCTCTTATTAATAAATTTATCTTTAAAATCTGTCTCTTAATAATTATTAGAATTATAACTAAGTCCCCTCCTACTACTAGTACTCCTACTACCCCTATCCTCTCTATTATTTATATAATATCTCTTTAAACTATTATTTAAGATACTAGATAGCTGGTTTTAGTTATTAGTTTAAGTAGTTTATCGACGTCTACTAAGTAAATATAAATAGGATAAATTTAAAGTTATATTAGTCTATTCTTATATATATATTCTTTTCTTAATTATTTTTCTAAATTTATTAGTAGTTAATTTAGGAATAGAAGAAAATTTATTACTAGTAAAATAATAAAATCTATAATTCTTATTCTTTGTCTAAGAAGGTATAGTAAGATATTAGTAAGATATAGATAGGATAGGAAACTAGTATAAGATCTTAGTATATTAGTATATTAAGTTAAGCCTTAGGTAGAAATACTTATATAAGCGCCGGGGGTAGTATCTAAAGGAATTCGTAACTAGCTACTACTCCTTCTATTGTTTGTCTAAGACTTAATAAATCGTAATATATTTATTATTCTAAAGGAGTTAGAATAATTATAGATATAGTTACTAGATAGTTTAAATTGAATTTAGTAGATATATATATCTACTACTAGTAAGAATTTAGTAGATATATATATCTACTACTAGTAAGAACTTAGTAGATATATATATCTACTACTAGTAAGAATTTAGTAGATATATATATCTACTACTACTAAGAATTTAGTAGATATATATATCTACTACTACTAAGAATTTAGTAGATATATATATCTACTAATACTAAAAGTTAGGTAGTAAAAGTTTAGTAGATATATATATCTACTACTAGTAAGAATTTAGTAGATATATATATCTACTGCTAGTAAGAATTTAGTAGATATTTATATCTACTACTACTAAGAATTTGGTAGATATATATATCTACTACTACTAAGAATTTAGTAGATATATATATCTAATTTAGTAGATATATATATCTACTACTACTAAGAATTTAGTAGATATATATATCTACTAATACTAAAAGTTTAGTAGTAAAAGTTTGGTAGATATATATATCTACTAGTACTAAAAGTTTAGTAGATATATATATCTACTACTAGTAAAGGTTTAGTAGATATATATATCTACTAATACTAAAAGTTTAGTAGATATATATATCTACTACTAGTAAGAATTTAGTAGATATATATATCTACTAATACTAAAAGTCTAGTAGATATATATATCTACTACTAGTAAAAGTTTAATAGATATATATATCTACTACTAGTTAGAATTTAGTAGATATATATATCTACTAATACTAAAAGTTTAGTAGATATATATATCTACTAATACTAAAAGTTTAGTAGATATATATATCTACTACTAGTAAAAGTTTAGTAAATATATATATCTACTACTAGTAAAAGTTTAGTAGATATATATATCTACT
>LLCB01000636.1:0-15183 GCA_001414345.1 Hymenoscyphus infarciens | reverse complement strand
AAGTAGTATAACTACTTAGAATAGATTATTTAATAAGAATAGCTTATTTAATATAATTATCTCTAATCTAAGTAGTATAACTACTTAGAATAGATTATTTAATAGAAATATATCTAATCTAAGTAGTATAACTACTTAGAATAGCTTATTTAATATAAATATCTCTAATCTAAGTAGTATAACTACTTAGAATAGCTTATTTAATATAAATATCTCTTATCTAAGTAGTATAACTACTTAGAATAGCTTATTTAATATAAATATATCTAATCTAAGTAGTATAACTACTTAGAATAGATTATTTAATAGGAATATCTCTAATCTAAGTAGTTATACTACTTAGAATAGATTATTTAATAAGAATATCTCTAATCTAAGTAGTATAACTACTTAGAATAGCTTATTTAATAAGAATATCTCTAATCTAAGTAGTTTAACTACTTAGAATAGATTATTTAATAAGAATATCTCTAATCTAAGTAGTATAACTACTTAGAATAGATTATTTAATAAGAATAGATAATTTAATAAGAATAGATTATTTAATAAGAATAGATTATTTAATAAGAATATCTCTAATCTAAGTAGTATAACTACTTAGAATAGCTTATTTAATAAGAATATCTCTAATCTAAGTAGTTTAACTACTTAGAATAGATTATTTAATAAGAATATCTCTAATCTAAGTAGTATAACTACTTAGAATAGATTATTTAATAAGAATAGATAATTTAATAAGAATAGATTATTTAATAAGAATAGATTATTTAATAAGAATATCTCTAATCTAAGTAGTATAACTACTTAGAATAGCTTATTTAATAAGAATATCTCTAATCTAAGTAGTTTAACTACTTAGAATAGATTATTTAATAAGAATATCTCTAATCTAAGTAGTATAACTACTTAGAAGACTTATATTATTATCTTCTTAGCTAAATTATAAGTAAAATAATCCTTAGTATAAGAGACCTTATAATAATTATTCTTCTTACCTTTACTTACTAACCTTTTTAAAGCTAAAATCTATAATAGGATACTAGTATAATCGTTAAAATATTAGTTTACGTTCTATTAAATTAGAATCTTATATAAAATAGCTAAGAATAACTACTAGTAAATAGTTCTATAGAATATTAGTAGTTAGGAGCCTTTATTTATTATAAACATCTCTATAACTAGTACGTTATAGTACACCTTATTTAGACTATAGTAACCGCGATTTTCTTCATATTTAAGATTATAAGAATACTAGTAATAATATATATAATAAATAAGAAGACGTTATAAAGGAACTAGAAGATAGTATTCTTAAACCTCTAACGCTTATAGTAGATAATATTACTAACTATATAATAAGGATTAAAAATTAGAAATAGATACTTCTATATTTTACTCGATCGCTCTTTTAAGGTATATTCTAGTATTTATAAGATTTCTACTTCTAGAAAACCTTTTATATACTTTATATAAGTAATTAGAGTAAGTAGGCTACTATCTTTTATCTTTAATTCTAATATTCTATAAATAGTATACTTTAAAGAACTATCTCTTATTATTCTTATAAATAGTTTAAAAGAGCTTTAATAATTAAAGAAGACTTCTTCTTATCTACTTCTCTTAATCCTTAATTAGGATTTTATCTTAATTTATTAGACCTCTTTAATAGTATATTTACTAGAAGATCTATTTTAAAATATATATTTATATATAGCCTTAAAGATTTCTATATTAAAAATAGATTATATTATATCTTAGTATTAAAAAAGCTATAAGAATATACTTACTTCTATTAGTTAAAAGCCTTAAAGCTCTATAAGAACCTACTTAATAAAGATCTTATAAATAATATAAGCTAGCTATCTCTTAATTATACTTAGACTAAGAAAGCGTCTCTTAATAACATCTACCTAGCTTATTTTTATAAACTTACCTTAGAAGAGAGAGGAGTAACTTAGCTATATAATATTTATATTAATAATAATTTTTAGTATAAGAGAAAGAAAAAGAAAAGGTATTTAGGGCTTAATATTCTACTTAAGAGTCGATATTTTATTCTAGACCTAGACTAAAGCTTACTCTAAGAATAAGAACGATTTAACTAAGATAACTTACCTAGCTAAGATAGATGTTTATATAAGTTCTAAGTTCGTAAATTAGTAAAGAAAGTAGTATAGAAATTTAAGGGTTTAGACTAGACTAGTCTTATAAATTATATATATTACTATAAAAGTATACTTTAATTAATAAATCTTTATTAAAAAGAGAGATTTAGAAGTATAATCTATTTAGTTAAATTAGTTATTAATTTACTACTTAAAAACATATACTTAATCCTATAATATAATATTATATATAAATTTAGACTATATATCTAATAGTATTATCTTAAGCTTTCTTAAAGAGTACGATATACTATAAATATATTTTATTAATATATACATTTCTTAGCTTACTAGCTAGAATATAGACTATTTTAGACTAATTATCTTAAGAATAGTAATAGAGAAGGTATAAAAAGAGATTAGTCTCTAAAAGTATATCTAGTTAGTATATATTAAAGGAGTTCTATAATAAGCTAAACTAACTTTCTAGATACTTAAATAGAATACTAAGTTAAACTTTAACACCTTAAGCTTAGAGATATACTAAATTAGAGATATAAGATAGCTTTAGAAATTATTTAGTAATCTAAATATATAATTACTACTACCTAGTAGTATCTTATTACTTAAGATAGGATATAAAATACTAAAGATATCTATAAAAAGATTATAGAGTTTATAGTACTTTAGTAGTAATGGTTTAGTTAAAAAGAATATATAGAGAGATAAGTATAGTAAAAACGTCCTTATAAATAGATATAGCGCTAACTTCTATATAAGTATAAAATAAGGTTAAACCTTACTACTACTTTATAATATTAACCTACTAGTATAGATATAGAGAATAATATTCTAATAAGAAAGCTATACTAGAAGACATTTCTAAGACTATAGTATCCTTCTAGAAAAATAACTCTTTAGTAGATAGTAGTAGATATAATAGCTAAAGTAGATTATAAACTAGTATAAGTAAATATAATAAGGGAAATATAAAGTACTAATAAAGAGAATAGGTTATACTAATAGTATATAAATTTATAAATATAGGACTTAATTTAGAAAGAATTTAAGAACCTTTATTATTAGGTTATAGCTTATATTTAATAACTATAAAACATCTAAAACTATTTTAATACCTAGAGTACTAGAAAAGCCGCTACCTACTTTAAAGCCTTATAGTAGAAACTCTTTTAGATTAATACTACTACTAAGAGGTTAAAGAGACTTATTAGTACCTTACCTACTAGCTAGTAGCCTATTACTTTATTACTTTATACTTTAAATCTAGTAATTCTAGAGGACTAATCTAATTAGATAATTTAGTTATTTAAACTTATATATAGAGCTAGTCTTTTAAGTATAAAGAACTTAGTATATTTACTTAGTTTTGCCTTAGACCTTCTAATTCTATAAGGTATTAACGCTCTATAGAAGTAAAAAAGAGTAAAGGAAGAGGTAGAATTTATAAGGTATAAGTAGAAAAGGACTTTAATATAGTATCTTAAAATACTTAAGATACTTCTAGTATAACTAAACTATCTCTTATAATAAATTTTACTCTAATATTATTAACTTATTAAGACTAAGATTATTTAATAGCTTTTAATAAAAGAATTATTATATATATATACTAAAGAATTAATAGATTAAGACTTAGAAGAAACTCTCTAAAGTAAGTAAATTAAGCCTAAAAGAGATATAAGAAAACAGGATACTAATAAATACTAGACGTTTTAAATTCTAGTTATAACTACTTTTCTATATTTTAAAAACTAAACTAAGTAGAAGATATAGATAGATTAAATAATAGAAGTAGTAATAATAGTAAATAGAGAGATAAATATATAAAATATTTTAATAAGTTATAATAAGTAGATAGATATAATAGTATAGTTTATTAAGTATATACTTTCTAGTAATATATCTTTTTATAAACTATATATTATAAGAATAGTAGGAAACTAAGAGAAAACTTATATATTAGTCTATTTATCTTTAAGCTAAGCTTAAACTATAAAAAGGGTAGTATAGAAATCTTAAACTAATAAGTAAGGATTAAGAAGAGATAAGTAAGAAAGAGAAAGAAAAGTACTTTTAGTATAATCTTAAATAAGAAAAGTAAAAGAAAATAGAAAAAGGGTATAGCTATATTATATTAACTACTTTAAAATCTTACTCTTTCTACTATTCTAAATACCTCTCCTTTTAAGCTACTTTCTAACTTCTTTTAAAAAGTAGTATTAAGGTTTTAATTATTAGTAGAGGCTATAGCTATTATAGTAGTAGCTATTATAATAACTAATAATTAATAAGCGCTTTTATTTAATATAGTAGTACTTATTATTAATACTTATTCTCTTTTAAAATTAAAGGCTAGGTTAAAAGCTTTAGTTAACTTTAAGAGAAGGTATAGTATATTTTTATTAGTTTATTTACCTTCTTTATTAAAGTACTAGAAATAATTATAGCTTACTATACTATATATAAAAAAGATAAAAGTTTATATAGTAAAGAATAGAAAAATATTATTTTTTATTAGATTAACTTATAAAAGTTATTAAGTAAGTAGATAGGATCTTACTATTTATTATATAGTAGGATCTTATCTAGGTTCTAATCCTTACTAGCTATTCTAATAATCTAGACTCTAAGCTAGCTTAAGACTATACTTTTAATTTCTAGACTAGAGTTAATTACTCTTTTTATTAAAAAAGCTCTCTTTATCTCTCTAGATAAAATCCTTCTATTAGAATACTTCTACTAATGTTTTATATTTCTAATACTAGTATTATAAGTATTCTATTTTATATATAAATTATTCTAATAAGTAATATTTAAGTACTTATATACGATTTAGAAATAGCCTTTTAAATAAGATACTACTATATCTAAATCTAGGCCTTATATAGAGAATAGATAAGTAACTAGTATAGATATAAAGACCTATAAGAGAGTCTAAGTAATAATTTTAAGCTTTATAAGGCTTATATAACACGCTAGGCTATAGCTATAAGTATTAACATCGGTTAAGTCGCTTATAGTAGTTTCTAAGGCTAGGGTTCTCTCTCTAAGCCTTCTAAGACGAGCTTCCTCTATATTAGCTTTTATAAAGTCTTCTAGTAAGATCTAAGTAGGCGAGTTACTCTTATAAGTAGCTTATGTTAAAAATTCTTTTATAGCCTTATAAAAAGCTTAATCTTTTATAGCTTTACTCTTAATCTTATACTTATTATTAATCTACGTTATTCTTAAGTCTAATATATCCTATTTAATCTATTTAGAGATAGTTAATTTCTTTAGTTTATTCTTATTATCTACTATTTATTAATCTACTTATATAAAGTTAATACCTTTATATAGATAGGTCTAACTTTAGAAGACGAATCTTAGAGTAGTAATGTTATAAGTAGTTATACTAGACGCTTTTAAGTACTATTTATTAAGAGTTAGGTATTTAAGTAGTATAAGAATACCTTAGCTCTAATAATATTTTACTAATTCGTTAATATTATTTAGGATTCTTATAAAATCAGCGTACTTTAGAGGCGCTTATTTAGCTATATTTAAAGATTATAAATTATTAGAATTAAGAATAAAGCTAAGGTTTTAAATATACTTAAAATTAAGTTAAACTATA
The DNA here is from genome assembly GCA_001414345.1 of Hymenoscyphus infarciens. Taxonomy (NCBI): domain Eukaryota; kingdom Fungi; phylum Ascomycota; class Leotiomycetes; order Helotiales; family Helotiaceae; genus Hymenoscyphus; species Hymenoscyphus infarciens. The sequence continues at coordinate 9,441 of LLCB01000636.1, read as the reverse complement.
TTTATAAAATATATATTCTTAGAATAAATAATATATAAAGGTAAGTTATAATTATTATAAGTATATAGTTATTACCTTTAGAATTATAACACCTCTAGGTTTAGAGATCGCGTTAAATTATATGTTTTAGAGCTATAAGTTAATTATATTTAAAGCTTTATTAAATTATAATATAATATACTAGAGTTTAAAGAGTATTCTTAATTAGAGTAGGTAGTTAAGAGAGAGAAGCTTTATAAAGCTTTATCTAAGTAAGTTATAAGTTAATAGTATTAATAAAAGAGGATATAAGCGAGTTTAAAGCTTAGTATAAGAGGAATTATAAGAAGTTATTTAAAAAGTAAAAGCTAGTAAAGGTAAAGATCTTATATAGAAAGCTTATAATATTAGTAGAATAAAAACCTAGATTATCTAAGAAGAATATGAAATTCTATTAATAAGATAGAGCTAGTTTAATCTAAATACTATACCTAGGTTATAATAATTCTTTTATTATATAATATTATAGTTTATATTTAGTTAATTCTTATTACTTATAATTTAAGCTAGTAATTATTTATAGTAAAAGAAAATTCTAGGTTCTTATTAATAATAACTCTTTTTTTAATAATAATTAAGTATATTTCTATAAACTATTAATTAAACTAAAATAGCTAGAGATAGTTAAGATATTTAAGTTACTTATATATAACTTCTTAAAAAACCCCTTACTTAAGAGACCTATTAGTTTATATACGCTTATATAAATAATTTAAAAGGCCTAGTTAATAAGGACTTAAGTTCTAGATATAAATAGTCTAAATTAAACTTCTAATAATAACGCTATAAATCTTATACTAGTAGAGTCTTAAGTGTATTAATAAGCTAAGAAGTAGTATTAATATTATAAGTAAGTATTATCTTTTTTCTAAAATAGTATTTTTTTAAACTTAAGAAATTAGAATACTAAATCGACGAATATACTAATAAGTACTTAAATAAATATATATTAATATATAAGTTTATATTTCTTTTAGAGATATTATACCTATATATATACTCTTAGTTGTTTTTATTTCTAGAATACTATACTAAGAAGAGCTTAGAATCTAGTAGACTAAGAAGCCCTTTTCTTAATAGTATACTAAGTAACTCTAGTAGACTAAGAAGCCCTCTTTTCAATAGTATACTAAGTAACTTTAGTAGAATAAGAAGCCTCTTTATCGATAGTATACTAAGCAGCTCTAGTAGACTAAGAAGCCTCTATCTTAATAGTATACTAAGAAGGATAGGATTAGACTCTAGTAGACTAAGAAGCTTCTATCTTAATAGTATACTAAGAAAGAAGGAATTAGACTCTAGTAGACTAAGAAGCCCTTTTTAATAGTATACTAAGAAAGAAGAGATTAGACTCTAGTAGACTAAGAAGCCCTTTTTAATAGTATACTAAGAAAGAAGGGATTAGACTCTAGTAGACTAAGAAGCCCTTTTTAATAGTATACTAAGAAGGAAGGGATTAGACTCTAATAGACTAAGAAGCCCTTTTTAATAGTATACTAAGAAAAAAGAGATTAGACTCTAGTAAACTAAGAAGCTCTTTTTAATAGTATACTAAGAAGGGATTACGTTATACTAGGCTTAAATTCTTCTTAGTAGGTATTCTAACTTAATCGTTTTTAGTACCCTGTTTTAGTAAGACTTATTCTATAGAAATAGAGGAGTTCTCTTAAAAAATATATAGTAGGTAATATCTTTTATAATATATAAGGTCTCTTATTATAGAAGGTTTTATTATTTTACTTTTTTTAAGTAAATTTTTAGTATTAGTCTTATATTAAGCTTCTAAGTACCTACTAGATATATTAACTACTATAGAGGAGCTAGTATAGGCTATTATTTCTTATCTATTTAATATCTTAGGCTACTTTCTTAGTTTATAACTAGCTTTATAAGGTTATTTCTTCTTAGTTTATAACTAGCTTCGTAGTAACTAGCTTTATAGTATATCATATACCTAACTAGCTTCTAGAAGCTTCGTCTTTCCTTTTATTATAAGTAGTTTACTTCTTTATTTCTTATAGTAGTTACTCTTTTAGTAAACCTTTAGCTTCTAACTAGGCTAAAAGTCTTTAGTACTTCTTTATAGTATAAGTGAATTAGTATAAAAGAAACTAAGGCGTATTTAGTAGTTATTAGATAAATAAAGGTAGCTTATCTTATAAGAGACCTGCTTTATAGACTTCGCCTCTTAAACTACTATATATATATTCTTTTAAACTTATTACTATTAAAACTTATAAAACTATAAGTTCTTATCTATAGTTATACTACTAAGTTATAGAAGTCTTAGAACTTATACTACTATAGAGAGTTCTCTCTAATAGATACTTTAGTTATATTTATTCTAGAAATTATATACTTACCTATTTAATTAGAAACGTGTTTATTTAAACTATATTTATTATATTAATCTTTAACCTTAGCTATATTCTCTAAGTTAAATTATACTAGACGAAATTATTAAGTAGATTAGCCTTAATTATAGTATTAACTAGGATAATATTAAGCTTTTTACTTATATAATCCTTCTTAGACCGCTTTTATAATATAAAGAAGCTATATACTAACTTATTATAATACTTATAAAAGTAGTTACTAGTATAAAGCCTTAACTATATATCTCTTATACTTCTAATCTTATATATCTCTAACTAATATACTTTTAGAGGTACTTTAGGCTTTTAATATAACTACTCTCTTATAGTTAAAATTAATATACCTTTAGTTTTCTATAACTAAGATAGCTCTTTTATATAAGTATATACTAATTTAACATTTATCTTAAAGTAATAATATAACTTTTATAAGCATTATAAGAGAACTAGAATAAATAATCTTTCTATTAGTTAACTTCTTCTTACTTCTTATATTAATCTACTCTATACTACTATTCTAATATTACTAGCTTAGATAGTAAGATTTAAAAACCTAAGCTTTAGACCTTAAATAGTAAGGAAATCTAAATTAAAATAAACTATAGTATTACTAACCTATATTTATATAAGTATCTCTTTTTATACTTAAAGATATTAAATATTAAAATAATATAAGTTAAGATAATATAAGTAGAGATAATTTAAGTATAGACTATTTAAATAGTATAAAATAAGACTAACTTAACTAGAGGGTCTTAATACACTATTTAGCTATAATTACTAATAAATACTTTCTTAATTTTAATAACCTATTCTAAGAATATAATATTAATATAGTAATTTCTAAGTATATCCTTTTTATTAAAACCCTTTTAAGCGTTTTCTAAGTAATATAAAAGGCGTCTAATATATATTTAACTATTAAGTTAGTAGGTATTTAATAGAATACTAGATAAGAATAGAATAAAGTAATAGAGCTCTTTTATAAGCTATATATAGTACTTAACCGATAACCCTAGGAGATTAGTTAGAGTAGAGACTATAGCTTAGCTTATAACTTTACTTTAAAGTATAGTTAAGAAGATAACTAGTAAGAGTAGATAGAAAGATAATAAGTCTAGTTATAGAAATACTAGTAGCTACTATAAGCTTTAATACTAGCAAAGATATAAGCTACTATGTTTATTTCTTCTCTCTTACCTACCTTATAAATATTCTAATTAGTTATTCTTAAGGAGAGTATTATTAAAGGAATAAGGCTATTATATAATTAATACTTTTTATAATATCTTACTATAAAGTAGTAAATTAACTAGTATTTAGAATTTAAATTTTAAGCTCTTTACTATACTTTAAAGAACCTTCTTTACTTAATTATTATATCTAAGGTATAACTTAACTCTTTAAAAAATAGTTTAATTTTTTATTAAATCTATTTATTTACTTACCTCTTATTAACTTTATTATAATTTGCTTAAAAAAATAACTCTAATTATATTAATCCTTATTAATTTAACCTATTCTACTATTATCTATTTCTCTAACCCTTATATACTATATTTACTTTTTATAATATAAAGGTATAATTGTTTTAGAAATTAATACTATCTTATATACTATTACTTAAAGATTTAAACTAAATCTATACTCTATACTTCTTAGTACGTTCCTATTATATAACCTAGCCTATTAAGGCTATTTAGAGGTAGGGAATCATAGCTAGGCTAGGTATAGTATAATATAGACTTAGGGATTTAGTAGGATTAGGTAGTATTTAATCTTAGCTAAATTTACTAGAAGATTATATACTATTATTTATTAGTAGCTTATTATTTTTAGCTTTATACTACTACTATCTTATCTTCTTAATAATCCCTTCTTCTATTACTTCTTCTTTCTTTTTTTATCTCTTCTACTCTCTCTTAGTTCTTATCTATATACCTCTTTCTAGGCTTATTAATTATTAAACCTATAATATATATTATTTATATAGTTATAATAGAGTAGGTTAGTAGTATAATTTAAGGATTACTAGCTTAAGTATCTTCTTTATATATAGTAAGAGAAGGTTTTATATATAATTACTATTAGTTAGTTCTTTTACTCTATTTGTTTTTTAAGTATTAATACTTTAGATATAGAAGTGTTATTAATTTTCTTTATTATATTTAAGAGAATTAATAATCTAGGTAAGGTAAAAGATAGAACTATTTAAGATATTTATATTAATAATAGTTGTCTTATCTAAGGACTATACCTAGAATAGTTTAAGAATATATTCTTTTCTATATTAGATATATAAGTAATAAGACCTCTTTTCCTAGATATCTTACTAGTATTGTTTAAAAAGAATATAGCTAATTTAAAGAAGTTATTATTAGCTTTTAGTTATATAGTCTTCTTAATTATATTAAGTATAATAAATTAGCCCTTTACTAGTAACGAATTCTTAATAGTAAAGATTTAGAAGATTTAAAAGACTTATTAAGATAAAGATAGTATAGAGGTACTAAATCGGATCTATTATTAATATAGGAAGATATAGTCTTCTTAAGTTTAGAAAGAGTATTTCTCTAATAATAATAATAATAAGGTCTTATAAGGTAGTTAGATAATACTAAAGGAACTAATTTAAGCTTCTTAAACGTTTTAGATTAGGTCTATATACTTATTAGATACTAGGCTAGGAAGGAGTATAATAAATCTAATAATTACTAAGTTAAGAATCTCCTTAGTATATAGTAAGAGAAGATTTACTAATATATATAATACTAATAGTTAGTTCTCTTATCTTATTTATTTTTTAAGTATTAATACTCTAGCTATAGAGCTAGAGAAGAGATAGAATTATTTAAAGTTATATTAACTATTAATATTAATATTCCTTATACTAGTATTAATCTAAGACTTAAACTATTTAAAGAGTAATATTAAGAGAAGAATAAGAAGAGTATATTACTTCTTATAATAATTCTTCTAATTCTAACTCTAATAAGGCTCTTATACTATAGTAAGGAGCTCTTTTACTACTATATAATATTAAGAGATAAACTAAGAAGATAACTTAACTTTCTAAGGTAAATTTTATTCCTTCTAGGTTTACTTTTAAAACCTAGTATCTACTTTAAACTTAGTACTTATTATAAGCTATCTCTTATATAGTCTTAACTATATTATAAGTGTTATAGAGTAGAAAAGAGTTAAGAGAAATATAAAGGTTCCTATATTAACTATAATCTAAAGTTCTATAACGCTTTATTAATATTTATAGACTAACTTCTAGCTAAGAATTATACTAGCTAGATTAAACTTATAGTAATAATTTTCTTATATAATAGTAGTCTTAGAAGTCTATTAAGAAATCTTACTTAGTAACTAGATATAATAGTAGAAGAAGGTATATACTTAAATTATTATTTCTATATAAGAAGATTCTAGTTAAACTAAGAGAGTAGTAATTTAGTTTATTATTATAATAACCTTTTAAAAGCGATTATAGGTATTTAGATTAGTTAAGCTCTTATTAGACGTAAGCTAATTATAAAAGACTAGATTAAAGCTAAGTAATGTTTATTATTCTAGTAGTACGTTATTTAAGAGGGCTAGCTAAGCTCTTATTTAATAAGAGCTAATTATAAGAAGTATTAAAATAAATAACTACTTATAAATATATCTAAAGCTATAAAATCCTTTTATATCTAATATAGAAAAGAAAACTTTTAATCTATTCTTACTCTATTATAGATATAATACCCTATCTTTATAATATCCTACTACTATTTAAAGAAAGAGTTAATTTAAAAATTAGTAAATAAAATATATTATTTTTTAAACTATATTATCTATTTTAGTATCTTAGACGTTATATAGTATATATTAGATAGTTAGATTCTAGAATTAGTAACCCTAGTTCTTAAGCCTTTATACTCTTATATTTATCTTTTAAGATCTAATAGACTACTTAAACCTAGTAAAGAGAGGAGATTAAGACTAACTATACCCTAACTACTCTTTTTATAAACCTATTAATACTAGATACTCTTAATTCGACTTAATAAGAAGGATTAACTAAGTAAGCCCCTCTCTAGCTAAATAAGTAAATAGATAAATAGTAAAAATAACGCCTTAATACCTACTATAAATAATTAAATAGCTATTATAAAAAGAAGGAATTATAGAAGATATATTAATAGAAAAAGAATAAAGAAAACTAATAGCTTTAATTTAAGTATATAGTATTAATTAGTATTCGTAGTATAACTTAAGAGAGGTAAGAGAGAATTCTTTACTAATACTATAATACTATATCTATAATATATTCTAATAGTAGCTTAGCTGTTTTAGTTTCTAATAATATAAGCTTAGTAGCGTCTATAAGGTTAATAGATAGTCTCTACTTATTTAGTATCTTATCTAGCCTAGTCTTTAGTAAATTTTAAACCTAGTTCTTAGATTAAGGATAAGTAACGTAGGAATATAGCTTTAAATCGATTAACTAAGAGAGTATAAGTAGAAGAGTTCTAATTAATTAAATTAAGTATATATAAGAGTAACCTACTATTATAGTAATTAGCCTTAAAGAAGTTTACTTATATAAATAGTATCTAATTAAGTTCTATTTTTTAGATAGTTTTAATTTAAATAATAATATATCTTATTTAAATTAAATTAGATATTAAAATTAGTTATATTTTATATAAATTTACTTTTAAAATAGAATAATTTTAAGATAAAAATAGAGCTAGCTATTTTCTAAGAACTTTAATAAATAAGAAGAGTTAGTTTTATCTTATTATAAGAGAAATTTTATAAGATATTTTATAAGATATTAAGAAGAGATATAAGTCTTTTACTTTATCTTATTTTTAATATAGGTTTTAAATAAAAAAAGTTTTATTTATTATTAAATTAAAAAGTAATTTTTTTAAAGTATATTACTAGTAGTACTTAAAATAGTCTATAATAAATCCGGTTCTAGATAGCCTTATCGTCTACTATTCTTAAATTATATTTATCTTAAACTATTTCCTAAGTTAAATCTACTCTATAAACTAGCTTAATATCTTATATTATAAACTCCTTTTCCTAATTCTTCTTATTTAGTATTTTAGTCCTATTTCTCTTACTCTTTCTAGCTACTTTATAACTCTTAAAAAGCTTTAAAATTATTCTAGTATATTAAGTAAGTATACTATTACTCTCTCTAGATCCTCTTCTCTTTTTAGTAGAATTAGCTAGTCTACTTACTAGTAGTATAGATAGTGTTACTTCTCTTAAAAGAGGTTATATATTATACTACTTTAGTATTATATTATATATACTATCCTACTCTAATATAAATAATAGGATTAGTAGGTTTATAGTCTTTACTTAAGTATTAAATATATTAAACCTAAGCTACTTCCTTTTATAAAGTTCTAAAAAGGTTATTCTATTCTTTATACCTCTTAATCTTAATTATACGCTTATATCTATATTATCTCTATCTATAATTATAAATATTATATTATATCTAAGTAAGCTAAGCTACTCTACTTATAAAGAAATAAGTAAGTAACTTTAAAAAGAGGATATATATATAATATTAAAATATTTAGATTTTATATTAGTAATAACTTTTATTTATTATAAAAGCTCTTATTATTACTATTTAACTACCTTTTCTAGATATTCTCTTTACTTATTTATTTTATACTTTAGGAATAGTAGAAGGTTTTAGAATATATCTAACTACGGTTTACTTTTAATTAAGACTTATTTCTTAAAGTCTTTCTTTTCTTACTAACTAAGGAGTTAATATTAATAAGCTATCTATCTAACCCCTTATCTACCTAATATTAGGTTATTTAAGTCTTTTAAATAATTCTTAACCTCTTTATATTTATCTAGAATAACTTTAGACATTTCTATTTAGAATAATCCCTAGCTACTTATATATTAGTTATATAATACTTAATATACTAGTATCTCCTTCCTTGCCTCTTTAAAGAGATTATTAAGTATAAGGCTCTTATAAGGTATATTATTAATAGTAAATAACCTATATTACTTATGAATTTATTCTAGCTTATAGTTTAATTTATTTACTACTTATTAAACACGCTATTTAATATAGTCTAAAACTATAGAGGTATTATTACTTTACTATGTTTAATTAATTTAAAAGGAAGTATTACTTATACTAAGTTAAGATTACTTAATAGTTTAAGTAAAGTAAGATAGAGAGGTATTAGTAATAAGAGGAGTAAGGTAGTTATAAAAATTATTATCTATATTATAAGGTATTAATAAAGGAAGAGTAGAAAGAAGAGTAAAAGGAGTATTTAGGTTTTATTTTATATTTAAGAGTAATAATAGAAAAGAAAGAGGTATTAATATTTATTTATTAAAAGAAATTAGTTTATATTTAGAGTTACTTATTTAATTATTATTTAGTTAGACTAGTCTATTTTAAGTATTATAACTATTTAGAAGAAAGAGTTTATAATAAATAAGCTTTTTTAAGTAGTTATACTACTTAGATTAGAGATATTTATATTAAATAGACAATTCTAAGTAGTATAACTACTTAGATTAGAGATATTTTTATTAAATAAGCTATTTTAAGTAGTATAACTATTTAGAAAAAGAAGTCTTTATTAAATAAGCTATTTTAAGTAGTATAACTATTTAGAAAAAGAAGTCTTTATTAAATAAGCTATTTTAAGTAATATACTACTTAGATTAGAGATATTTATATTAAATAAGCTATTTTAAGTAGTTATACTACTTAGAATATAAAGCTTTATATTAAATAAGGTATTTTAAATAGTATAACTACTTAGATTAGAGATATTTATATTAAATAAGCGATTCTAAGTAGTATAACTACTTAGATTAGAGATATTTATATTAAATAAGATATTTTAAGTAGTTATACTACTTAGAATAAAGAGCTTTATATTAAATAAGCGATTCTAAGTAGTATAACTACTTAGATTAGAGATATTTATATTAAATAAGCTATTTTAAGTAGTTATACTACTTA
>LLCB01000635.1:0-15185 GCA_001414345.1 Hymenoscyphus infarciens | reverse complement strand
ACCTAGTTTAAGTAGTATAACTACTTATAATAGAAGTTATTTCTAAAAGAACCTAGTTTAAGTAGTATAACTACTTATAATAGAAGTTATATCTAAAAGAACCTAGTTTAAGTAGTATAACTACTTAAACTAGACTTTCTTACTTAAAGAACCTAGTTTAAGTAGTATTACTACTTAAACTAGGTCCTTTTAGAAATAACTACTTAAACTAGACTTTCTTACTTAAATAACCTTATTTAAGTAGTATAACTACTTAAAATAGAGATTCTTTCTAAAAGAATCTAGTTTAAGTAGTATAACTACTTAAACTAGAAGATATTTTTAAAAGAAGCTAGTTTAAGTAGTATAACTACTAATACTAGAAGTTATTTCTAAAAGGACCTAGTTTAAGTAGTATAACTACTTATAATAGAAGTTATTTCTAAAAGAATCTAGTTTAAGTAGTATAACTACTTAAACTAGAATTTCTTACTTAAATAACCTAGTTTAAGTAGTATTACTACTTAAACTAGAAGTTATTTCTAAAAGACTCTAGTTTAAGTAGTATAACTACTTAAACTAGACTTTCTTACTAAAAGAACCTAGTTTAAGTAGTATAACTACTTAAAATAGAAATTATTTCTAAAAGAACCTAGTTTAAGTAGTATAACTACTTAAACTAGACTTTCTTACTAAAAGAGCTTAGTTTATATAGTATAGCTACTTAAACTAGAAGTTATTTTTAAAAGAAGCTAATTTAAGTAGTATAACTACTTATATTAAATTTCTATTTTAAAAGAACCTAGTTTAAGTAGTATAACTACTTAAACTAGTATAACTACTTAAACTAGAAGTTATTTCTAAAAGGACCTAGTTTAAGTAGTATAACTACTTAAACTAGACTTTCTTATTAAAAGAGCTTAGTTTAAGTAGTATCCCTTTAGTTATTCTTATACTCTATATATAGACGCGTTTAATAGTCTAGTTTAAAACTATATATATTTAAAGTAGTTTTAGACTAAAATCTAGGTAGCTTTGAACTACGATGCTACTAAACTAGTTTAGGAGTACTAAGATATTAAAATCTAAATTAAAGCTATTTATACTTACTTCTATCTCTTTACTATTATTACTATTAGTATTATTTATATATATAAGGTTAACTTCTTTCTTAAGAAGCTTAAAATCGTACTTATTATTAAGAAACACGTCTATAGGATATACTTAAGAGGCCTTCTTTTTAAGAGCCTTTTTAGTAGCTTTTAAAGCTCTTTTAGTAGACTTTTTTATACTAGAAGTAGTATTAGCTTAGCTATTAATTAAAAAGAAGAATAAAAGAATATAAAAGAGGTAGTAGAAGTAGTAGAAGTAGTAGAAGTATATAAGGGAAACTTAGCTTATATACTTACTAACTTATACTAAAATAATTATTTTTTTAGTAGAGGATTTTAAATATAAGATTATAGATAAATTATTATTAAATTTCTATATTATTATATATTATTATTATTATTCTTATACTACGTAGGCCGTAGGCCGAGCTTTAAGAGTAAGTAGTATATCTTTTGTTCTAGTTTATATAGCCTTTTAGCTTATTCTTCTTCGCTTCTTAAGCTTCTTTATAAGTATAATTCTTCTTTTCTTTAGTTTCTACTACTATTTATTTAAAGCTTATTTCTCTAACTTAGTAATATAGTAGAAAGGTATAGTAGGTTAGTATATTTAACTTACTAAGGTATATATTAGTAGTATAAGAGGTATATTTACTTTTAGAATTATTAGAGCTAAGGTCTTACCTTTTAGCGTGTCTTAGCTTTCTCCTTCTATTCCTCTCTTTCTTTTACCTCTTTCTTACTCTTCTCTCTCTTCTTAAGTAATTCTAGTACTAGTCTATACTCTTAAAGTCTCTCTAGCTTAAGTAGTTAAGTAGTTACTCTTAATACTAGTTTCCTATCTACTAGTACCTCTCTTAGCTTTTATAGATCTTTGATCCTCTTCTTTAAAGCTCTTATAAATATGTCTCTTTTTTATTAAATATTCTAATAAAATAAGACTAGGTATTCTACTATCTCTCTACTACTTATATAAATATATTATAATATAACCTAGTTTAGTACTCTTCTTATAAAGAGGAAGGCGTTTAGTTCTATTACCCCTATTTATACCTAGATAAGTAGTAAGCTTTTTATCTTAGTAAGCCTTTTATAAACCTTTTATAGCTCTTACTTATCTAGGTCTACTTTATCTAACGTTTTTATATATTATATTAGGTTCTTCTCTTAAGTCCTTCTCTTTTAAGTCTCTAAGTAGTTTTTCTATTCTATAAGTATAGTATTATACTTAAATCTTACTCTTCTTACTCTCTACTCCTCTTCTTACTTTTACTTTACTTTCTATAAGTATAGTATTACCTTTTTTACTTTTATTAGTCTACCCCTCCTTCTCTTCTTTAGTTGTATTATTATATATTTATAAGTATTCTAGATTAGTTTCTTTAACTTAGACTTTTAAAACTTTCTCTTAAAAGTAGCTACTTATAAGTTAAGATATAAGTTAATTAGTATATAGTCTACTTTAACTTCTAGGTTTTAAACTAAGGTAGCTTTATATACCTCTATTACTACTTATAAGTATCCTAATTATTATATAGAGAAGCTCTTTACTATTCTCTTTATATTCCCTCCTTTTAGTATAGTATAGTACTACGCCGACGCTCTATATACTATTATACTTCTTATTACTACTATATATATCTACCTTACTTAGTAGTAGTCTACTCTCTATGTTTTTCTAGTAAGCCTTATAAGTATAAAGGTCTATATTATAAGCTTCTTCTAAACTCTTTCTTAGTATACCTTCTAGTTTAGTTTCTTATTAAGCTCTACTTCTAAAAACCTTATATATTCGACTAGTATAAGCCTTATCTCCTTAAACTAGACTATCTCTCTTTATAGTATTCTTATTCTTATAAAGTATATAAGTACTATCTTCTCTAGGCTAAAAGCTATCTCTTACTTATTTATCTACTTATTATATACTCTCTAGACTGTTTTAAGTATTCTATAGTTTATTACTATACTTTTTAATATTATAAATAGATTTATATTATCTATGAAGCTTACTATAATAAGCTTATTAATTCTTACTAAGTCTTTATATAGTATTAAGACGAAGAGAATAAATAGTATTAATAATAGTACTAATCCTTATAAGATACCTTATTTAAAGTCTCTTTTATCTACTAATTGTTTATTAAAGAATAGTATAGCTCTTTGTCTAAAAAGGAAGCTCTTTATTTATATTATTACTTATTATAGAACCTTCTTCTCTCTTAATATATAAAGTAGCTATATATAGTCTACTTAGTTAAAAGCTTCTACTATATCTAGTTAGACTAAGAACGTATAGCTCTTGTTTTCCTATATTATATATATACTCTCTATTACTATTCTAATTACTAGCTCTATATTTTAATACTTCTAGTTACTTATCTATAGCTCTAGTAGTATTACTGTTTCCTTTATAAGCTATATAAGCCTTTATATTATTACTTTTTTAAGAATCTTATCTATAGTTAAGAGTAGTATTATTAACTAGTAAGCTTCTACCTTACTCTACTCCTTAGTTATTTTACCTAGTTTTCTTAGTACTATTACCTTTATATAGTAAAAGTAGGATAGGAAGTGTTATAAGTAGAAGCTTACTTCTACTATTATAGTAAGTACTTTATAAAGTAGTTTATTATAAGCTTTTAAGAAGCTATTTACTAATATATTAAATCTTAGTACTTTTTATAGTATTAATCTTATAGCTATTTTAATATACTTCTTAGTTATATGTTAGCTTACTAAGTATCTTCTAGAGAAGCTCTTAGTATTCTAGTCTCTATTAGGAACGCTTAAGTAGTTAGCTATTAACTCTAGAAAGAACTTTTCTATAAAGATATAAGCCTTCTCTTAGTAGATCTTGCCTTTTATTCTATTAAATAATATAAGTATTAGTAGTACTAGTACTTCTAGTCTTATATATCTTTTAAGGTGTACTTACTTCTTAAGTATCTAGAGTTTCCTTTTATCTTTTACTACTTTTACTAGTACCCCTTTTTAGCTCTTTATCTTCGCCTTTCTACTAACTATCTAAAGTTTTTAGAAAGCGTTATTAAGCTACTACTTTAAGCTCCTTATTTAGTATTCTTTCTAGGTCTTTTTATATCTTCTTACTTTTTTTAATACTTCTTTAACTTCTATATTCTACTAGAGCTATACCCTCCTTCTATCTAGCTTCTAAAGTAGTATTAAGGCTTTTACTATTTTTTAAAAGTCTTTTATAAGTCTCTATACTACTTTCTTAAGTTCTTATATATTTTAGATCATAAGTATTTCTAAGTAAAAGGCTTCTACTTTAACTAGGATCTTATCTATTAGTTTCTAGCTAAATCTAAGTACTTATAGTATCTTTCCTTCTCCTTTTACTTTTATTATAAGGAGTTAAGCTATATAGTCTAATCCTAGTAAGTCTAAAAACCTTTACTAGATTACTATGTTCTTAGTAGAGAAAGTAAGGTTAATTATAGAGTTATAAGAGCCCTCTCTTCTCTATATAGCTTTACTATAAGGTATGTCTCTCTCTAGTACTTATAGTATAGCGAGTTTAAAAACAAGGTCTACGTTCTTATTATATCTCTTATATATATCTTATAAGAGGTAGTAAGTATTTAAGTTACTTATTATAAATACTCTTCTTAGTCTTACTTACTAGAGTATATTCTTAATTAGTATCTACTCTATTTATAGGTTATAAACTAAGTAAACTATTATCTTATTTACTCTCTCCTCTATTATTACACTTACTTAGTTCTCGCTTATAGTATATATCTAGCTCGCTTTTAGGTATCTTTTATATATAAAGAGTACTACTACTCTATTTAACTAGATTATATTATATCTTAAGCTTAAAAAGTAGCTAAAAGAGTCTCTTATATTATTCTATACTAGTTCTTAGATTACTAATATATTATATTCTTTCTTATAATTTAAAGCTATATTAAAAGCTTCTAGTATCTTCTTTATATTCTAGTATAGTACTATTATACTTATAATAGTCTTATAAGTAGGGTTTAGGTTACTTCTATTTCTTTTTTATTTAGATCTCTTATTATACTAAAAGAGCTTCTTAGCCTTCTTAAGAACTAGGTTAGATTACTACTATTTATATATTCTACTTTATTTATATCTATTAACTTCCTTAGTATAGATCCCTATCTCTATCTCTTCTTTAAGCTTTATAAGCCCTCTTTTTAGTTAAAGGTAAATAAATAAGGTATTCTTATCTTACTCTCTTTTAAAAGTCTTTATAGGTTTATAAATGTAGTTATCTTATTAAAATATTATTTTCTTACTTACTTATAGTATTACTCTTTTATATAGTACTTCTTTATAAATACTAGGTATTCTCTTTTATAATTCCTATATTTTACTAGGTATTTTTTTAAGTCTTTTTTACTAAAGTACTCTTTCTTACCTCTTTTATACCTCTTATATATATACTAGGTATACCTCTTATCTTATTTATAGAAGTATATTATATACTTCTACTTTTAGTACTTATAATACTTCTATACTACTACTTTTAAAGTATATCTTTTATATAAGAAGTGTTATACCTCTTATAGTATTCCTCTTATATATAGCCTCCTTACTTCCTCTATTATTACTACTTTAGAGATATAGTTCTTTTAAGCTAGTCTCTCTTATTCTTAACACTCTCTATTATAACGGCACGAAATACACATAACTACAGTAGAGGTATATAGGAGTATATATAGTAGAATAACGTATATAGATGCTAGGCACTAATATAGAAGAAAACAATAACTATCCCTCTACTATACTAAATATAAACGTCTATATATAAGAAGGTTAGAAGCTTCTAAGTTCCAATAATAATAATAACTAAGCTCTACCTAATATAGCTAATACTAAACAATAAGAGCTAAAAAGCTAAATATACAACCTCTGATCCTTTAGAAAGCTAAACATATAATATCTAAACCTTAATCCCTTCTATATATAAATGTTAGATATTAATACCTTCGGTACTTCGCTTGTATAAGTATCGGTTATTCGTAATCTCGGCTCTAGAGGTATTAGGAGTATTAGTACTACTTAGAGGTATTAGTAGTTTCATGAATACTAACAATTCAGGATAGTACTATTATATAATAATCCAGGATAGTATGCTATTATATCCCCCCTCCTTCAAAAAGACTCGTCCTAAGTCTTCGGTAGTCGATTAGTATAGTATCGGGTTAATCAGAGTATTATTTATCTTTTTATTATAAAGAATATAACTTTTCTTACTATTATAGTATCTAGTGGTTAGAGTAGGGTTAGTAGCTAGTAGTATTATTATTTAAGGGCTAATCGCTCTTTATTTACTACTCTATATAATAATAGAATATAAACGGAAGAGAGGCTAATAATTAGCTATTAAGTAGAAAGCAGTATACTACTATAGAGTTATTGTATTCTTACTATTATCGTATATTATAATAGTAATTATTAAGCAATAAATAATAATCGTAAAGTAATAGCTATTATTATAAGTAGTATATTAATAGGCAACTTTTCCCCGATTCTAACTTCTCTTTTTTTTTTTTTTTCTTTTTATCTAAATAATACACAAATAGTAAGAATACCTTCTAATTAGGTATATCCTTATATACTAACTTATCTCCTAGAACATATATATATATTATATATATATATATAAAAGTAAGTTCTTCCCTTCTTAATCAAACCTAATTTAAAGCTAATCTAATATAGCAAAATGCCTCTTCTATATTCTCCTAGTACACTTCTAGCTACCTACTAAGTCTACTACGTTTAGTGCCTTTAAGTAAAATCTTAGAACGGAGATTATATATACGCTTTTAAGAAGCTAAAGTTAAAGAAGTATAGGTACTATATAGAGTAGAATACTGTATATATCTTAGTAAGTTTAATCCTAAATATATACTAAATCTGTTCTAACTTAGGTAGTTGTCGTAGTTTATTAGAAAGGAGTTTAGTAAGCTTATAGATAAGAAGGAGAAGAGGGAGGTTAAGAAGGCTACTAAGGCTTTAAATAAGGTATTAGTCGTTGCTAGTATAGAGGTACTAAAGAATAGCTTAGAGGTATAGTTCGCTCTTCTAAAAGAAACTTAAACGCTTTGTACTAAGGTTATTATAAGTACCTCTTACTTATTAGAGGGGTTTTAGTTACTAACATTTAATAGTCCTTATACTATACTATAGAGGGTAAGACCTCTGTCTAAACCTAGGTTTAGGTCCTCTTTAAAGCCTATCTAAAGAGTTTATAGGCGTCCCTTCTAAAGCTAGTTATAAGAGGTTGCTAAAGTAAGAAGCGTCCTTATAAGAAGGAGGTAGTAAAGGAAGAGCTAATTTAAGCTCTTTACGCTTAAAAGGGTAAGAAGGAGGATAATAAGTTAGAGGAAGGAGAGGCTATAGTCTAGAGAGGGTTAGTAAGCTCTGTTTTAGTAGTAACTTAGTCTTAGTTCTTTACTTTATTAATTTCAAACATTCCTACTAGTTAGTGTTTTATCTTAGGTTTTTATTATAAGTTCCTTATTAAAGGTAACTAGAATTAAAGAGTATTAATAGAGTTTTATAAATTAACTCTTTTATCTAATTCTTATCTAATTCTTATATATTAAGCTATTTAAAGAGGTATTAAGGTAGTCCTAGCTCTTCTAGATATTTAGTATAAAAGTCTCTTAAATAATATAGTAAACCCTAAAAATTGTCTATAAGATACTAGGCAGGATCTAAATCATATCTAACCTATTTAACTTAATATTATAGCTATCTTCTAAAAAGTCTACTACTAAGTATTTCTTATACCTCCTATTCTTATATACCTTTAATAATGTCTAGTAGAGGCTCTAGAGCCTCTTATCCTAGTAGGGGGGTGTTTAGATTCTTTAAAAGTATATTAAAGGCGAAAATATTATAAATTAATAAGCTTTTAAGAAGTTTCAGCTTATAAGAGTATTCTATACTTTCTAATATTTCTAAAGGTCCTATCTACTATTTAGTAAGCTTTCGACTAGGACGATTTATCTTAAGATTCTTAGTAGATAAGTAGACTTTATCTCTAACGTCTTAGTCAATAGCTCTTTAGTACTAGTTTATACTATCCTCTATCTTTTTCTAAGCTTTATCTATATTATCTTTAGCTATCCTCTAAGTAGAGTATATATGTTAAGCTACTTTTACTACCTTATTATAGTTAAGTTGTTTCTAGGGAATAGAAGTCTTTAGTATATTCTAGTTCTATAAAGTCTTTAGGTCGAGTCTAAACTTAAGCTAATAAGAGGTTATACTAATAGATAAGTATAGAAGTGTTATTTATACTCTATCTATTAAGGGGATTAATTCGCTCTAGTTATCTTAATAGTAGGTTATAAAGAGCCTTAGTCTCTAATTAATATATCGGTTTATTATCTCTATCTATCTATCTATCTATTTATAGTAAGTAGTACTAAGCTTAAGCTTAATATTAATTATTTAATAAAATTTAGTCTAAAATAATAATATAAATTAAGGTCCTTAATTAGACGTAATCAATTTAAGGTAGTAGCTAAAATAGTAAATCTATTAAATAAAAAGTTTAGCTAGTTCTTTAGTATCTATAGTCGAGTAATAGAGTATTAATACCAAATCCTTTCCAAGTTAGTTAATAAATACTAATATAGTATTAAATCTATATTTATCCTTTAAGAATGATTTAAAGTCTATATATAAATGTTATATAGGATAGTTAAGTATAGATAAGGGGTAAAGAAAGCCTTATTACTTAGTTTATTAAGAATAAGAGTATTTATAAGCTTAATAATTCCTTACGTACCTCTTATAGTCTAAAAACATTCTAGCCTAGTAGTAGTATTATACTAATAACTAGTATATCTTTTTTATACTTAAGTAAGTACTAGATACTTAGTTATAGACTTCTTAGATTAGTTTTATATAGAGTTTAGTATTCTTTTAAACGTAAAGTTAATCCTTAAAGAGTAGTAAATTATCTAATAAGAGATAGTATCTATCTAGAAGTTAATAACATTCTTTCTAAAAAGAGTATAGGTTATCTTCCTTTAACTTCTAAATTATATCTAAACTTATTCCTAGAATATCGTCTAACTAAATTATATTAAAAGAGGTAGACTATTCTTATAAAAAGGTCTAAGCAAGTTCAGCGTTAATTTAAAGGTTTAAACAATTAAGTATTAAAAGAGTATATAAGCAACTATCTACTTTAGCTTAATTATAGGTTTTTAGGTCTTACTTATATTAAGTTAATATATCCGCTTTTTAATTACTCTTCTTAGACGTAAATTAGATCTAGAAGTTAAAGTCTAATAGAAACTCTATTTATTAAACTTACTTAGCTATAAGTAGCTTAATTATTATAAAGTATTCTAATAATCTATAATCTAAATATATATTAATACACTTCTAATATAACATAAGTTTAAGGTGCTATTTCTTAAAAGCTTCTATAATAGTAGATAGCTCTTTATTATAGATCTCTTAGTTTAATTTATAGCCGACTAGGACGTGTAAGTAGAACCTAATAAAGTACTAAAAGCTATTATATTATTATAAGAATATACCTACTATTACCCCTTCTAAAGAGTCTATTTCTACCTTTATATTATAATTAGAGTCGAAGTAGTATAAGGTTTATATAGTAAGTAGCTAGGTTCTTAGTACTTTAAAGGCTTTATTATATTTAAGTATTTATAAAAACAGCTTTATAAAGTATGTTATTATAGTTAAGAGTTTAGCAATTTTAGTATAACCTTTAATAAATTATTTATAGAATCCTATAAACCCTAGATAAGACTTTACACCTATTATAGTATTAGGTTAGACCTAGTTTTATAAAGACTCTACTTTTTCTAGGTTAACTTCAAGTCCTTTCATAGTTAAGATAAATCCTAAGTATTTAACTCTAGTAATACTAAATTTACTTTTCTTAATATCTACTTAAAGTCCTACTTCTTAGAGCCGATTTAGAACCTTCTTAACCTATTCCTTATATTCTTTAATAGTATCTAAATAAATTAAAATATTATCTAAGTAAGTAATATAGAAGTTATCTAAATAGTCGATTAAGACGTTGTTTATATAACATTAATAGGTAGTAGGGCTATTATAGAGTCTAAAAGAGAGGACCTTATATTTATATATACTATACCTAGTTCTAAACATAGTTATCTCTTCTAAGTTAGAGTCTATTTAAATATAATAGAAAGCTTATCTAATATCTAATTTAATAAAGATTTTAGCTATTCTTATTCTAAAAAGGAGCTTGTTAATATAAGGGATTAGATAGAAATCGTTTTAAGTTAAAGCGTTTAGCTTCTTATAATTAATATAGAACCGTAACTTATTACTATTAGCCTTTTTAATAAAGAGTATAAGAGAGGTAAAAGAGCTATTACTATTAATAATAAACCTCTTATCTAGGTTCTTTATAAGATACTCTTTTATAGCCTTAAGCTCTATAGTTAACTATTAATATAGAGGTAAAAAGGAGTTAAGAAGTAGCTTATTTAAAGTAATCTTATAATCGTATTTATAGTAAAGAGGAAGCTTATCAGAAGCTACTTTTAAGAATACGTCTTTATAGAATAAGTAACACTTTAAGAGTTAGGCCTATATTAGAGCTCTTATCTTATTATCGTCTTAGAGAGAGGCTAATCTTTCGTTAATAACCTAATCTAGCTTATAGAGGCTTATTATATAAAACTCTAAATTAAGCTGTTTTATATTATAATATATTACGTTAGCACTTATTTCATAGATAAAGGAGTGTAGAGTCTAGCCTTTTAAGGCTATACTAGTAGTTTATAAAGGCTTTAGACTAAAGTCAGATATTAAAATTTTAAGAGGTATTGTTATAGATAGAAGTAATAACTTAGCTATATATATAAGTCTACCCTTTTTATATCTTTCTTATTACTAGATAGTATATTCCCTTTAGTTTATATCTAACTAGTAATTTAAAAAAGGTTTCTAGTTCTAGCTAGAAAGAGAAAGTAAAATTTCCTTACTATAGTAGGGAGTTAGAGGGTATTTAGTTAGCTAAGTAATTTAGTTCTTTAAAGAGTTAAAGAGAACTTTAAAATAGTTTAACCACTTATTATTAATAATTAGATCTTATTATCTAAGGTCTAGAATAATAAAAGAGTAGTTATAAATATAATGTTTATCTATATTTAGATATAGTTATATAAACTAATTTACCTAGCTTTTAGTACTATTATTATATCTACAAATAGATACTAAATAAGATAGTTTCTAGATCTTTAAACCTATCACTTTTAATAATTATAGAGCTAAGAGTTAATTCAGAAACAGGTACTTATTTACTCCTATATCTACTAAAGCTTATATTTTAATACTATATTCTTATATACTAAGAGTAGTATTTATAAGAAACTATTTTCCTCTTATAAGCTTAGAAAGATCGAGTTTAAATAGATTATATTTATATAAGCCTAGGAAGGTATTTTTATCTAAGCCTCTTCGTTTTCCTCCTAACTTAGGTTAGAGTTAGAGTACTCTTTAGGTAGTTATTCTTTCTTAGGTTAATTATCCTCCTCTATCTTATTAATACTAGGTAGATTAGGACAGTCGAGCTTAATATACCTAAGTTTCCTATAATTATAGTACTTTACACTAGTAAAGAGTTAGTCTATAAACGAAGTCTTTAATCTTTTACTAGTAAAAGGAGGTTTAAGAGATTAAGAAGTTTTTTAAGAAGTAGTATAAAGTCTATATAAAAGTAGTAAGGGTTTTATTAAGGAACTAGATAAGGTTTAGTTAGTATTAGGCTTTTAGTAAGACGAGCTTATTATAACGGGTTTTTTAGTACTTATTATACTAGTTATATATAACTTAGTATTATAGTACTATTCCTTATCTATAAATAATAGGTCTCTTACCATCTTATTAAAGTTAGTATTCTAGTACCTCTTACTATTAACTAATTAGGTTTAGAGCTAAGGTATAAGTTTATCCTATATATAGTAGAACTTATCTTACTTAGATACTTCTCTAAGTATTACTATACTTAAAAAGCAACTTTTAAATTCTATAAAACTTTCTCCTATATAACCCTTCTATTCTATCTAAAGAGACTAAAAAGCGTTCTAGGTATCCTCCTTCTTATAACCTATTAGATAGTAGGTATTAAGAAGCTCGATTATCTCTTTATAGTCTTTAAATACTATCTTACTTATATTAGACTTATATTAGAGCTCTAAGTAGTTCTAAGCGAGTTTCGTTATCGTCCTCTAAATAAGAGCTTTATAAGTTAAAAGCGTCTAATAATAGTTAGCGTTTATATAAAGTCGATTATATATTAATATTCTCTATTACTTATACATAGGTAAAATACTATTATCTAAAAGTTTAATTTTTTCTATAATCTTACTTTTAATAGGTTAAAGGGCTTTTAAGTTATTTTTAAGTTATAAGCGTAGAGTAGGTCATAGTATAGGTTGTTCTAAGAAAGGAATATTAAGAGTAGAGTCTTACTTATAATAACAGTTTAAAGAGACAGAAGGAGGTATATATATAAGTTAGATAAGACTTAGACTTTAGTTATTATTTAATAGTTATTAACTAATTTATTATACTAGGTCTAATAATTAGGCAATCTAATTATCTTACTCTAAAATTCTCTATTCTTTTTCTTAATCCTTAGCCTCTATAGCTTAGATTATACTCTATATCTCGTCTATATTAGAGAAGTCCTATTAATCTCTCTAGCTTCTAGACACTAGGCCTTTACCTTTATTATTCTTAGGTTTCTTACTATTCTTAGGTATATAGTACTAAGTTAGAGACCTTTTAGTAGAGGCTTAACTTTATTCTTTAAAAGGGCGCTCTATACTTAGAAGTAGAGCTTAAGAGAGACTAAGGGTTACTCTAGATTCTAATATATTAAATGTTAAATAGAGAGGAGGGGGTAGGATTAGATTTAGAAGCCTTCTAAATAACTATTATAAGTTAGCTTATTTACTAAATCTAGGGTTATTAGAACTCTCGAGAAATACTTAGCGTATTTTAATCTCTTAATATATACTAAAATACGATTTATACTAGCTATCTATATAGATAATAAACCCTACTATTACTAGCTATCTAGGTAGTCTCTAATTACCTAGCTATATAAGAATATCGTTATAATATTCTAAATCAAGTATAAATCAACTTCTAAATAAGGAGTAATAATAAGCTTGAAAAGAGATATTATTAAAGCCGTCACTAGTAAAAAAGAGTTATTATTTTTATATAATAGTACGAAATATATATAACTATAGTAGAGGTATATAGAAGTATATATAGTAGAATAACGTATATAGATACTAGACACTAATATAGAAGAAAATAATAACTATCTCTCTACTATACTAAATATAAACGTCTATATATAAGAAGGTCAGAAGCTTCTAAGTTCTAATAATAATAATAACCGAGCCCTACCTAATATAGCTAATACTAAATAACAAGAGCCAAAAAGCTAAATATATAACCTCTAATCCTTTAAAAAGCTAAACATATAACATCTAAACCTTAATCCCTTCTATACATAAATGTCAGACATTAATACCTTCGGCACTTCGCTTACATAAGTATCGGTCATTCGTAATCTCAGCCTCAGGGGTATTAGAGGTATCAGTACTACTTAGAGGTATCAGCAGTTTCACAAATACCGACAATTCAGGATAGTGCTATCATATAATAATCCAGGATAGCATACTATCACATCTATGTCTATTTCCTTATTATATAATCTTTAGTATCTTTATACTAAAGGCTTAAGAGATACTTTATAATATACTCTCTATCTTATTCTTAAGTATATTTACTAAAGCTCTTTTTATAAGTACTACTAGTATTCTTACTACTACTACTATTCCTTATCTAAATACCTTCTTTACTTAGCTATTATCTTATATATATCTTACCTACTTCTCTTCTTTAAACCTTATTATAATATCCCTACTCTAGAGCTTTTAAGCTACTATTACTCTTATCTTATATCTGCTTATATTTATAGCTCTAATTACCTCTTTTAGTAATAGCTTATCCTTCTCTTTATCTATCTCTATTACTTAGACTATAATCTCTTTTATATATTTAACTAGTACTATATATTCCCTTTATAGTATAGTTACTACCTCTCTTTATAGTCTCCTAGTTCTAGCTCTCTCTACCTACGTTAGGCTATACTCCTTTATTCCTTCTATCCTCTTAACTATAATAGTAAGCTCCTCTCTTAGAATTCTATATATAATTATATTATTCTCTCTCTTCCTAGTTCTCCTATACTTAAGCACTTTTCCTACTACTTTAATAATTACTTTAATACTCCTCTTCTCTATTACTAAGTTAAGTATTATTTAGATTAGGCTCTTCTCTATTATATCTATATAGTCTAATACTCTCTTCTGTCCTCTTATACTCTACTCTTCTTAGTTCGTTATACTATCTTCGTTAGTTACTAGTACTCTAGAGAGGGGAATAGGAGCTCTTTATAAGCCTCTCTTTTTCCTACTACTACTACTACTATAATTATTTAGTATAATTGTAAAGTACTTTAGTCTCTTTCTAAACTATCTAATAATCGTCTAAACGTATTTTAAGGCTTTTAGAGTCACTTTATTAATTCTAAAAAAGTTTTTCCTTTTATATTATTATATACTTTAGTAGAGTTTAAAGAATAAGATAATAATTTAAATATTTAGTTATATTAGAGCTAGAAATATAAGGTTAGAACTACGTTTTACTAAATCATATAGAGTATAAGAATAACTAAAGAGATAACTACTTAAACTAGAAGTTATTTTTAAAAGAAGCTAATTTAAGTAGTATAACTACTTATATTAAATTTCTATTTTAAAAGAACCTAGTTTAAGTAGTATAACTACTTAAACTAGACTTTCTTACTAAAAGAACCTAGTTTAAGTAGTATAACTACTTAAAATAGAGATTCTTTCTAAAAGAACCTAGTTTAAGTAGTATAACTACTTAAACTAGGCTTTCTTACTTAAATAACCTAGTTTAAGTAGTATAACTACTTATAATAGAAGTTATTTCTAAAAGAACCTAGTTTAAGTAGTATAACTACTT
>LLCB01000634.1:0-15231 GCA_001414345.1 Hymenoscyphus infarciens | reverse complement strand
AGAGAATAATCTTAGTAGATATATATATCTACTAGATTTTTTAAACTAAGGAAATAATATTAGTAGATATATATATCTACTAGATTTTTTAAACTAAGAGAATAATCTTAGTAGATATATATATCTATTAGATTTTTTAAACTAAGGAAATAATATTAGTAGATATATATATCTACTAGATTTTTCAAACTAAGAGAATAATCTTAGTAGATATATATATCTACTAGACTTTTTAAGCTAAGGAAATAATATTAATAGATATATATATCTACTAGATTTTTTAAACTAAGAGAATAATCTTAGTAGATATATATATTTACTAGATTTTTTAAACTAAGGAAATAATATTAGTAGATATATATATCTACTAGATTTTTTAAACTAAGAGAATAATCTTAGTAGATATATATATCTACTTAATTTTTTAAGCTAAGATATATTTCACTAAGCCCTTATTTGATCTATCTTTATACTAGTAACCTCTAGTAGCTAGAAAATAGCTAGAAGACTATTTACTATCTTACTTATTAATCGCTCTCTTATTACTATATTCTTTAAATATAAACTTACTAATTCCTATAATACTAATTTAAAATCCTTTTTAACTTATATTCTTTTTAAATTTAAAATTAACTTAAAACCTATTATAAGAAATAACTAGGTTAATATTAATCCTTTAAAATTAGATTTAAAAAAAGTAATATGTTTTCTTAATTATTACTCTAACTCTTTAACTCTAGTAACAATTCTAAGTATATTATAAATTCTATCTATTACTAGGAGTTAGACTAAGAGTTAGATTAAGAGAAGGATTTAATATATAAGTGTTTATATAGTTAAGGTAAACTTTTTAAAATAAACCTCTTATAAATAACTAATACGTTCTATAAAGCTCTTAACTCTTTTAAACACCTTAATCTAACCTAAATCTTAGCTCTTTAGAGGAGATTAATAACCCTTTATTAAGCTTATCTAACTTATTAAGCTTATCTAGTTTATTTATTATATTAACTCTATTACTCTTAGCTTTAATTTAAGTTTAGTTAATAATCTTAAACTTTAATACCTTTTATTACTCTTTACTTATATAAAGCTATTATTATTTACTTTTAAATAAAAAAAATCTTTATTTTACTATTTACATTTATACTATATAATAAAATTTTATTACTCTTTACTTATATAAGGTTATTATTATTTTCTTTTAACTAAAAAAATTCTTTATTTTACTATTTACATTTAAACTATATAATAAAAGTTTATTACTTTTCTCTTATATAAGGCTATTATTATTTACTAAAGAAGTACTTTATTTAACTATTATATTTAGACTATATATTACTCTACTTATAGCTCTAGCTAGGCTAAAATAATCTCTTAGTATTACTCTTCTTTCTTATATTATTTTTTTAGTTAGAAAGTTAAAAGGTAGAGAGGTAAAGTAGAAAGCTATAAAAGTAGATAGTATACTAGAGTTACTATTATAGGTAGTATTTATATATATAGTCTTTATAATAATTATTAAGATTATGTTTAAGAGTAAGAAGAAGTAATTTATAATAGAGGAAATATCTTAAAAGACTATTAAGGCTTACTAAAGCCTACTAAGGCCTACCTTAGTAAAACTATTAATAATACTATTATTACTATCTTAGAGTAAAGTACTTTAGCTATTATACTTTACTAATTTATAACGTTAAGATACTAAGAATGCTCTTTTAGTAAGAACTATTATTTAGAGTAAAAATCTATTAAGAAATATCTAATTCTAATATAAAACCTAGAAAGTTAAAAATAGTATAGTTATTAATTATAGAAAAGTAGTTTATATAAATATTAAAGTTAAAATTACTTAGTATCTTTTATTAATTATATAAGATCTTTCTTATCTTCTAATACCTTTACTAATTTTACTATCTTTAATTACTTCTAAGGTATTATCTCCTTTATCTCTTCCTTCTCTAATTATACTAGTATAAGAGAGAGGTTATTTAAAGAGCTACTTAGTTAAGTAGAAAGGTAAGAGTAATTATAAACACGTGTATAAAAGGCTTATGGTTAGTTATATAAACACCTTATTAGAGGTAGTTAGAACTTATAAGCTAGTTACTAAAACCCTATTAAAAATTAGTACTTTATTACTTAATTTCCTTAATACTATAACTTAATATTTAAAAGCTAAAGTACTAGGGCTAATAATTATACTTTACTCTTTAAGCTAACTAAATTTATTTTCTTTATATTAGTACTATTAACTTTCTTAGTACTAGTACTTAGTATATATAAAAAATAATAGTAATAAAAATTATTATCTTTATACTCTCTCTCTTAACTTAGTAAATATATCTACGTTATACTAATACATCTTTTTAAAAGTATTTTATTAATTTATTTATATATTAAATAGTAAAACTAGTTTTAATACTTAGATTTATAATTTAAATACTTAAACTCTTCTCTTTATTATAATCAATTATAGTCCTTTTTATAATAAACTATTAAACCTAACCTTCTTCTAACATATTATAACTATAAAATCTATAATTATAAGAAATCCTAGAAATTATAAAGTAGACTATTTATCTCTCTTACTTTTTAAGTACTAGTCTATCTAAGTTATTTACTTAATAGTCTATTAACGTTTTATAGGATTTTAGTAACTCTTTTTTTAATAACTCTTTTAGTAGTTAGAAGGGGTTAAGGTTTCTTAAGAGAAAGGCAATAAGCTTTAGCTATAGTATTTATATAAAGAGGCGATATTTAAAAGGTTAAATACTTTTTATTAAAACCTAGAACTCTAGCTACTAGTAGACTTAAGAGTAGAGGTATAGAGGGTATATTTATTAAAGCTACTATTTATTAACTAAAGTTAATAAGTACTAGGTTAATTTAAAGACTAGATTATAAGGAATTCTTTATATTTAGTTAGTTAAATTATCTAGTAATAGTATTCTTATTATTAGAGATAAAGAGATTATTTCTATTACTTATCTTAAAGCTATTATCTAGTATCTTATAAAAAGATTTTAAATTAGATATATTAGTTATATTATTAGTAACTATATCCTCTTATATAAAAGAGTTAAAATTAATTTCCTCTTTATTAATATTAAATAGAAGAATATAGTATTTATAAACTCTAATTTTAAAAGCTATATATTTATTATCCTTAATATACTTCTTATTATTTACTAATCTCTCCTTAGTTATAAATTTATTAGTAGTATTAGTTTTAAAACTAGAATTAATAACTTCTTAAGATTTAGACTTTAAAGTTTATTAAATTATAGAGTTTACTATAATAATAGGATAAATAGCTTCTATAGTAGAATTATAAGAGACTAAAAGAGAAGAGAATAGAGATAAGTATAAAGCTTTAGTTATATAACTAGGAACTTTAAGATCTTTAATACTTAGTTTAGTTATAGATACTATAATAGTTATTAAAATCTTAGTCTTAATTATAGAAGTAGTTTTAAGAGCTAGTATAGATATATCTAGTATAGAATTCTAAATATCTAATAAGTTTATAGATTTTATTATTTTTATTAGATCTAATTAAGATATAGTTTAGGTTAATATAAGTACTAGTCTAGATAGCTCTAACATATGTTTATTAATCTTAAGTACTTTATTTAATACTAGCTTTAGTTCTATAACTTTAGCCTTAGTAGATAATACTAGCTTAAGTTCTTTAGTCTTTATTCCTTTAGTAGATATAGATACTAATACTTTCTAGAGGGATTTAGGCTTAGGTTTCTTAGCTTTAAAGTTCTTAGTCTTAGGTTTCTTAGTAGATACTAGCTTAGCTTTCTTAGAAGAAGTTAGCTTAACTTTCCTAGCTTAGGCTTAATAATATCGCTTTTTACTCTTTTCTCCTACTATAGCTTTATTATTAACTTACTCTACTTTAACTACTAAATTTAATAAATATAATAATAATATTTAAAGAGAGCTTATCTAAAGTAAGTTAATAAAGTAAACTAACTAACTTATCTAACTAATTCTTTATAAATCAAGCTTTAAACTTTATAATCTATAACTTAATTAATATAAAAGTTATTAATATAGAAGATATTTTTACTTTAATAACAACCAGACCCTAGTTCTCTAGCTACTTATTAGTTTTCTTATTCTATTTATATATCTTTTTTTAAGATAAAGAAAAGAAGACTCTATTATTATTATTATCTCTTATATTTAAAACTTCTAAGAGTAATCTAACTTTAATTAATCGCTTCTTCTTCTAAGCTATAATTCTTTTAGTCTTATTCTCTAAAAAATACTAAATAGTTTTATTATAAAGTATACTATTATCTAGTTTAAGACTTAGAGTTTCTAGAAGATTATCTATTTAAATAATATACTAGTAGTCTAGGTTTTTTTCTATCTCCTTATTTCTATATACTTTAAACTCTTTAAGAGTTAAATAGGACATAAGACGTATTAATACTCTTATAACCTTTATAACCTCTTCTAAATAATAGACTATCTTCTCTTTAAGAAGACCTAGAATATTAAGTCTAGCTACTATATACTTATCCTTATCTTTAAGTAAGTGTAAGTCTATAGTAATAAGTTTAACTTACTACTCTTTACTTAACTATAGGAATAGAACTCTAATCTAGTATAATTCGTTTAAAAGAGTATACTCTAGCTTACTATTTTTCTTTATTCTAGCTAATTACTTTAATATTATATAAAGATCTTTAACTAGGATTCTAAAGAAGATGTAGTTAATATTATTAATTTCTTTTATTAATTTATAAAATAAGCTATTACTAGTACTAATATTAGAGAGGTTTTCACTATCTAATTAAGATATAATCCTAAGATATATTAAATAATACTTAAGAATAGTATTATCTATTAGAGTTAGTACTCTATAGTATAGAGTCTTAGCTAGAAAAGCGGGTTTAGATAAGAAGGAAGTTATTATAATATTATATTAAGTATAGTTAAGTAAAGGTAAAAGGTAAAGGTTTAAAAGTAAGTTAAGTAGAGTATATTAAAAAAAACTATATATTAGTATCTCTTTAACATAAAAATATTATATATAAAAATACTAATAGAGTTTTATATACTATATAATAAATAAAGTCTAGGAATAAGTGTTATTATATAATCGTATAATTATAAGAAGCTAAAGGCGTAGATAAGATATATAGCGTAGCTAGGCTAGTAGTTATATAATCTAACGTAGGGCTAAGATAGCTAGTAGGTTAGTAGAGGTTAACTTCCTCTAACTACCTCTCTCTTCTATCTCTCTATTAATAATTTACTATACTTACTATAAGTATACTTATTAATTATCCTTTCTATATCTTATTCTTAGTTTCGTTATTTTAGACCTTCTAATTACTAGGTATAGGCGCTATAGTATATCTTAGAATATCTATTATCTTTATATTTATTAATTATTTTCTTTAGCGTTTTAATAAAGTAAAACTTCTACGTCTTTTACTAGTATATTAATAATAACATTTATATAATCCTTGATATTCTAATCTAGTATAGTCTACTATCTTCTATAACTCTTAGATTCGTTTATCTCTTATATAGTAGAAACGCTTTCTTAATAAGTAGATAAGTAAGTTATTAGTTTATATTTTAACTTATTCTAACTAGTTCTTTTCTATAGCTACTTACTACTACTACTTCTCTCTTGAATTCTATAACGAATTACTATAATACTTAGTATATAGCTGTTATACCTAAGAGTTATAAAGCTTACTTTATATATAATAATATAGCAAATACCACTTCTAATATTATAAGTACTCCTTTAACTCCTCGAATTACCTCTTAAAGCTTCTATAACAACTCCTCTTAGATTACCTACGATAGCCCTCTCTACCTCGCTTATAATACCTCTACCTAATAATAGTAATTACTATAGTTACCTATATCTATATATTAGTTAGATTTACTAACTACTATTAGTACTAATAATTTCTATACTAAGTATAACTCTACTAATAAATACTTTATTAATAACGACTTTAGTAGTAACGACTTTAGTAGTAATAACTTTAGTAGTAACAATCTTACTAATAATAATCTTACTAATAATAACCTTACTAGTAATAACTTAACTAGTAATTATAATAAAGATTTAAACACCTTTATAATAGATCTATTCTATTCTAACATCTAATTATAGCTAGCCTTATTCTAATAAAGTTTTATAGATAAAGCTTTAAACTTTCTTAAAGAATAGATTAACTTAGTAGGTATTATAAGACTCTAGGTTAATATAGTCTTTAACTATAAATATTAAGAGCTAAAACATAATATAATAGTAATAGAAAAACATGTAGCTAGTAATTCTCTATATTTTAAGGAATCTATAAATAGACTTCTATAGTTAATAGTTCTTTATACCTTCTTATATATTAGGCGATTCTACTATATTATTATAAGAAAACCTATATTCCTAGAAAACGCTATATTAAAATATAAAAACGCTTAAAGCTTTACTTATCTAAAGAAGAAGTAATAATTAGGTATTCTTTCTTATAAGGAACTATATAATATTAATATTTTAAATATTATACTATATAGTTACTAAACTTAGAGATAAAGATTAAGTCTAAGTTATTATATAAAAGTTCTTTCTTAGTTAACTTTCTTTTTAAATTATTTATTATTTTTTTCCCTCTTTTACTTATTTATAAATACCCTATATATTACTAGCGTCTCTTCTTTTCTATATAAGAGACCTCTCTTCTTTTTTATATAATAGACTAGAGAATTATATTACTACTTATAGCTAGATAAGAGTTAGATATTAGGTCTTTAATATATTACTATTAGTAATGCTTTTACTTTCTTTTATATTTATAAAATCCCTTAGTTTATTTTTAATAATAAATTATATAAGAGAGAAGTAGGTAATATTTAGTTTAAGCCTAGTTAGGTTCTTTACTTTTCTTATACTTAACTTAGAATAAATAATATAAGGTAATTAGCTAGAAATTAGTATAATTCTCTTAAAAATCTTCTATTAATTATACTATAAGACTATAACTACTATACTAAATTCATCCTAATTATATAGTTGTTAGTATATAAATACTAGCTATATATAATAAGTAGTACTAAATATAGCTACTCTTTTTTTTTTTAAAGAAAGCCTTATGTTTTAAAGAAAGCTCTATACTTTAAAGAAAGCCTTATACTTTAAAGAAAGCCTTATAAATACCTCGTGTTTTAAAGAAAAGTCTTTAATTTAATAATAGGTATAATAAAAGATAAGGTTTTTTCTTTTATTATACTTATTTTTATATAAGATAATTAACTACTATAATTTACTAAGAGAATTTTTTAAGATAATTAACTAAAATAAATTAGTATTTAAGATAATACCTATATAGAGCTAAATTAATTAAGAAGAAGTAGTAGTAAGAAGTTAGTAGAGAAGGTATCTAAAAAGAGAGTAGAGAAACTTTATAATATAGTAATAGTACTTATATCTTATCTCTCTAGCTATTTACTAATCTAAAAGTAGCTATAAACCACTTCTATATAATACTAAGAAACGTCTTCTAAGACCTCTAACTTTACTATTTAAATATAGAATAAAAAGTTATATATATAAATAAATAGAAATAAGCTAAATAAGAAAAGAATAGATTTAAATAATTATCTTTATATTTTTTAATTTTATATTAAATACTCTTTATAATTATCTAAGACTTCTTAGACAACTCTTTATTATTAATAATAGAGATAAGAACCTATTTAATAATAATAATCTTATTAATCTTAACTAAATATAAAATTAAAATAAATATTACTTCTACTCTTATTAATCTCTTTATATATATAACTATAAGTAATTACTAATCTATTATATTAAGAGTATTATTAGTATAGATTTTTAAGAATTCTTAATTATTATAAAATACTAAATAAAGAGAAAAAGAACTAGAAAAAAAACTCTAAAGATATACTATTTAGAAAGTATTCTTAAGATACTATATATATAGTATATTTGTTTAGTATTAAGAGGATTTTATAAAAAGATAATATTATTAAAAAGTTCTTATTCTAAAAGACTTATAATAAGAGACTTATAATAGGATTTTTCTTATAAAATAGGATTTTTCTTATAAAATAGAATTTTAATAAGACTTACTTTTATAATAAAGCTTACTCTTATAATAATAAAGGTTTTAATAATAAATATATAATAGACTTAAGAGAAAGAGAGTTATAATAAAAAAGATAAAAGATAAAAGAAGAATATCTTTAGATAAAAATATAAAAATAAAAATTTAGATAATATAGTAAAAAAGAGAAAAAGTTCTTATACTAGAATTATAGTAATAATAGAGTACGTTTTATACTATAATAAGTTCTAATACTAGAACTTATATTATTTATAATAAAGCCTACTATTAGTTCTCTTACTCTAATTATAACTTATATAATAATAGTCTTACTTAATCTCTTATTATACTCTTTTTTAGATATAGTTAATTACTATACTACTAACTTTTTAAATATTATTATAAAAACTAATAAAACCTTCTTAAATAACATTTCTAGTAATATTATAACTATTTCTTTATATACTAATAAGTCTTTAAATCCCTTATAGGTTTCTGTTTCCTATTACCCTCTATTAGTTCTCTTATAAACTATTAAAACCTAAAAGATAATTAGATTATTTATAAATAAATATACTTTATCTAAAGTTAAGAAAATTAATTAATTATAATTTATAGATACTATAAAAGAGTAGAGTTATATATACTTTAGCTTAATATATTACCTACTCTCTTATTCCTATTATAATACTAAATACCTAAGATAATAAGATAAATAACTATATCTAGGAAATTATTATTTAAGGAAAGCTTACTACTACTAGTATAATACTAATCTAAGAGTAGAATTACTTTATTATATAACTATTACTTTTATATAATATAGACTCTGATTAGATTTAAATTAGAGTATAAAATAAGGCTAGAAAGAATAGAAGGTTTTATAAAGAAAAGATAAAGGTATTTTTCTAATAAAGGAAGCTTTAATATAAAAAGAATTACTATAATAGATTAATAGTTTTACTAAAATAAGAAGAATATAATAATAGTATTAATCTTCTCTAAAAGGAGCAATATTAGAATACTTTATCTTACTATCTCTATAAAATAATATTTAAGACTATCTTATAGTAATTATTATTTCTAAGATAACCTTATAATAAGTTCTATTTCTAAAATAACCTTAGTTATTTAGAGATACTCTAGAATGTTAAGATATTAAAAAGATAGCTATAAGGAATAGATATATATTTCTATAGATTTATAGTAAATTATAATATAACTTATACTTTCCTAGTAGCCTAAGTAGATTAGGTTTCTTACTATCTTTTCTCTATCTTTATTATTCTAATCTAATAAATACTAGAATTATTATAATATAAGAACTATTAAGAAATTAAGAAACTAAGCTTAAGTAAGCCTCTATATCTTATTATAATCTTAGATCTATACTAGATAAATAAAGTATATTAAAGCTAGAGATAACTAAAGCTAGAAAGAGTATATATATAGCGTTGTTACTACTATATATATAAGCTCTCTATATTATAGAATATTTAAATTTAACTAGGGTATAGTTTTCTTTATTCTTACTTTTATATTAATTATCTTAGTACCTCTTATAATAGATAGAGTAAAAGTTCGATTACTATCTTAATACTAGGCTTTCTAGAGTATTAATAAGACCTAATATATAAATAACTTAATAGACTACTCTTAATACTATATTAACACTATAGAGAAAAACAAGTATAGAAAGGTTAGAACACTCTCTACTAACTTATTAAAAGCCTTACTAATAAATTTATATAGAGACTTATACTTACTTAGTAGCATTATAGTAGAGATTATAGAAAAGATAGTCTACTAAGCTTTAAAGAGACTATATAAATCAAGAAAAGTAAAAAGTAAATATAAGCAACTAGAGGTAATAATTATTAAGAGCTTAATAATAGAGGGTTAGATAATACTAGTATTAGTAAGAGTATATCTTAAGAATAAAGATTAATATAGTTTCTACTTTACTCTTAATACTTAACCTTCTCTTACTATATTATTATATTATACTCTAATAAATATAACTTACTTAATTACTCCTCTTTTAAGATATTATAAGTATTCTCTATATCTATCTCTTATTTTAATAATCTTAACACCTATGATTTAGACTCTTTCTCTTATAGCTAAGCCTCTTATAATTATAACTCCTATAACTACTACTTAATTAATCAACTCTCTATACTAATTAATTAAGACCTTAAATTCTAAGCTATAAATAACCTTATTATAGTAAGTTATATTAACTCTCTAGAATAGGAACCTATAGAACGTATACTAAAACGTGTTATTATAGTTACTATAAGTACCTAATATAATAAAGTTAAGGTTATTAAAGTCGCTATAGGTATTTAGTACGCTAAAGTAACTAAAGTTACGCCTTTCTCTTTCTAGGCTTCTAATAATATATCTTAACTTCTTAACTATATATATATTCTATAAAGAGATAGCTATAATCTAGACTTCTAACTTAAGTATTACTAGCTAGAATACTTAGATTTTAATTCATTCTTTAGTCTCTTATTACTACTACTACGCCGCGATAGTATCTCTACCTTTCTATTAATATTAAAAGTAAAGCTTAGTATAAGTATACCTATAAGAGTAATTCTTTCCTTATAAAGTTAATAACTAACTTAGTATAAGCTCCTCTTATAAAACGTAATCTCTCTAAATTAAGGAAATAAATAAAATAAATATTAGCTAAACGTGCTATACCTTCCTAGACTATCTCACTTCTCCCTTATATTCCTAGCTTTATAAGTACTCTTAAGCTTCTTAATATCAGCTTCTTATATATATTAGATACTTCTATCTTAGTACTATCTAGCGTTTATACTTAAAATAGTAGACGCTTCTCCTACTCTTTAAGGTCCTATAACTAGGCTAAATAATAACGTTTAGCTAATATAAAATAAGATTTTTTCTACTAAAGATAGAGGAAACGTTATTTAGTATAGTAAGAAAATACATATAATATAAGCCTATATTTATAATATTTTCTAAGAATCGAGTACTCTAGAAATAATACTAGATACTATAAAAAGTATAAGAAAAGAACTTAACAATAGCGCTAAATAGAATAAATTAACTATAATAATTAAAGGTAAATAAGTAATAGTTTTAGATACTTAAAAGATTTATATAAAAAGAGTTAACATTATAGAAAAGCATCTTAGATAGTAGAGCATTACCTAGATAGCTAATCAATAATAGCTTAACAGTTCTAAGGTAGTACTATAATACTCTAAAACTAGATAGAATTTATCTAAAAATATTAAGGAGTTATAGAAGTCTAAGGTAATAAGTCTATAATATAATATTTCTATAAAGTATATATTTAAACGTTTTATATAAGGTACTAATAACTACTATCTTAAAGTACTTAAGAACTCGAATATAAGTAAATATATAGCTATAATAAAAGTTCTTCTTATATTTATAAATAAAGAATAGAAATTATATAGCTAATAAGAAGAGAACAGAAAGCTTTAATATTAAAAAGCTAGTACTAGCATAGCTTATTATAAATATAGTATTCTATTATAACTATAAATATAAACACTTAAAATCTCTACTATATTCCTTATTCTCTCTACTAAGTATTATTATAGTATTATTTTTAGTATTTTTATCTTATCTAAGTTAGTAATAATTACTATTTACTAGAAAGGAGATAATAAAGTACTTACTTATAAGCTTTCTTACTTACCTTTCTATATACTATTAGCTATTTTCTATAAAGCTAATCTTTATTATTATAATATTAAGACTAAATCTAATATAATAAACTTTCTTAAGAAATATTAGTATATTCTAAACTAGGCTATCGAGTTTAAGCTATTTCTTAATAATCTCTTAGATTATATTCCTCTAGAAAGGATTATTACTAAAGGTTATAAGTAAGCTAGATCTCTATCTAGATCTTATAGTAGTAAATCTTATAGTAGTAAATCTTATAGTAGATCTTATACTAGATCTTATAGTAGATCTTATAGTAGATCTTATAGTAGATCTTATACTAGATCTTATAGTAGATCTTATACTAGATCTTATACTAGAGCTAATAATCCCTTTATTATTAAAGCCTCTAATAATAATACTAATATAACTACTATAAGAATATATACGTTTATAGCTACCTTATCTACTTTTACGTCTATTATTAGTAATATATAATCTAAAAATCTAATACTTTAAAGTTTATATAGTTTTCTTACTTATAAATTTAGTTAATTCTTTCTAGATCTACTCTAAATCCCTTATTAACCTAGTAACTCCTTTTCTAATTTACTTAGAAGACCTAGTATTATAGGAACTATAAACCTACCTATATCTCTAAGTTAAACCTATAAATATCTTAGGATTTTATTATTCTAGGAAGTTTCTAGTTAACTAGTAAATCTAGTTAAGAAGTAACTTTTACTCTTCTCTTTTCTTTTTCTATACTTATTATTTTACTCTAAGGTTTTCTAGGATCTTAGAAGAGATATATTAGATATATAGGATTCTTTATTTAGTTACTCTTTTATAATTAGAGGATATAAGGTTATAAATTACCTAGATTTAATATAAATAGATAATAATTAAGTAAGGTTAATAATTATAATATATAAATAGCCTTATAAAATAAAATTAAAAGTTATTTACTTCTCTCTTATAAGATAGTAAATAGTTTAAGCCTAATAATCTAAATAATAGTATATTATACTTTTAAAAAGCGTAATATTTAGCCCTTTAAGTAGAAGAATAGAGTCTTCTACTTAGAGTTATAGTATAAATTTAATAATCTTTAGTATTAGGCTTAAATCTCTTATATAGATAATTAGCTATATATATCTAGAAGGATAGAATAAAGGTATTATTACTTTTATTAATATTTTTTCTTATTAATATATAAAGGTAGCTATTAATATAAATAATTATAATTAAAGCTTATTTATTTTATATGTTTTTGTTTCTTCTTAGTATTTATCTTAATTAAAATTCTATAATTATATACGTTATAACTTTTTTATATTATATTTAGTTATAGTTAATTCTATATATATAGTATAGTATAAGTAAGATAATAATAGGTAAGATAGAGTATATAGTAAGTAGTAAGGTTAGTAGTAGAACTTAGGATTATTAGAGGAATTAATACTAGATAGTATAAATTATATTTAATTTTCTCCTAAATCTTATAAATAGTTATTTATTTCCTTTCTCTTATTATTCTTCTTTCTAGTTTAATTTTCTTTAGAAAAAAATTATAAGCTTCTTTACTAATATACTAGTATGTATTTTCTCTTATATTTCTAGAAACGGTTTTGTTTTTATTTAATAATAAGATAAGATAGATTTAATATCTAGTCTACTTCTACTATATATTAATTTAATACCTCTTACTTCTAGAACCTATTACTAAGTTCCTTATTAAAGAAGTTTTTAGTATAAACTTAAAGTAGCTATATTAAAGCTAGAGAGTAGTTATATATTAATATCTTTTTACTAGTTTTTATAGTTTAATTTTAATAATAGTAAAACCTTTCTTCTAGCTATACTAGAAGTAGTAGTATTAGTATTATTAGTAGTATTAGTATTATTAGTATTATTAGTGTTATTAGTATTATTAGTAGTATTAGTAGCTATGATATAGAGGCTAAACTTTAATAAATGTCTCTATATAGCTAGTAGTTGAGCATTATCTATTATAAACTCTCTAGTTATTATAAGTAAATAGAAGACTTTTAGTCTATATCTTACTTTATCTACTATATTCTTAAAATCTTATCTAATAGCTATATAAAGAACTCTAGTCTTATTAATATCTTTATATTAACTATTATTAATAATATAATATATTATTTTATAACCGTGCTTTACTAGAATATCTATCTATTTCTTTTAGCTAATATCTTATAAGTAGGAATTTTCCTCTTATCTAATTACTAATAAATACTTAAGCTTTAGTAATAATTTTATTTCTATAATTCTTAAGTAGCTTTCTCTAATTACTAATCTCTATTTTAAGGTTCTTATCTATATTAGCTATATTATATAGTATTATATACTTATTCTAAGCTTCTTACTTTA
Organism: Hymenoscyphus infarciens; assembly: GCA_001414345.1. Taxonomy (NCBI): domain Eukaryota; kingdom Fungi; phylum Ascomycota; class Leotiomycetes; order Helotiales; family Helotiaceae; genus Hymenoscyphus; species Hymenoscyphus infarciens. The sequence goes on along the minus strand of LLCB01000634.1, from coordinate 1,042 downwards.
ATTCCTTTTATATATTCTTACTAAGTTATTTATATATCTTACACATCTATATAGTATTATAACTACTAGTAAATTAATTATTAAGATCCTTCTCTTTAATCTTTTTATACTAATCTAGAATCTTATTCTTTATTCTTTCTTAGAATAAATCCTATATAGATTAATACTATATAATAAGAGACTAAAATAGTAATATAGTTTTCCTAATATAGTCTAATACTAGATTAAGTTTTACTCTATTTCTCTTATCTCCTCTCTCTTTTCCTTTAAAATTAATAATTTTAAAAAGTATAGTTTTAAATTCTTAAATTAATTTATTAAGTTAAGTCTTAACTTTAGAACTTAACTTAGTTTTAATTAGTTAGTTATCTATTAGCTTTAAATATCTTAAATTAAAAGCACTATAATATTAATTTTCTTAATAAAGTATCTTACTATCTCTATTATTATCCTTTATAATTATGTAATTCTAACTAGTTATCTTTTATATAATATACCTTCTTTAATCGATTATTAAAAGAATATCTTATTATAAGAAGGTCTACTATACTATATTCTAGCTTATAAGCTCTTCTAGATTAGTTTAAGTAGAAGGATTTTAGTAAGTTATATTCTTTAATATAGAATTAGATTTAATAATAGTAAGCTTGATAATAGTAGGCTTAATAGTAGTAGGCTTGATAATAGTAGGCTCAATAGTAGTAGGCTTAATAGTAGTAAGCTATATTAGATTAGACTTAATATTATTTAGAAATATAGAACGATTCTCTTATTCTTATTTAATATAATCTAGGTTTAGCTAAGTAAGATCTAGCTATATAGAGACGTAATACTATCTTTTAGTCTTTTTATTAGATAGACGGTTTTTCTCTATTAGATAGATTCTCTTCTTCTCTTAGTAAGACTTTTCTAAGTAAATATTAGCTAGCTACTTATTATTATTAATTTTTAAGAATATAAACTTAAAGTAGAACTACTTATATTAATAGTAGAAGGAATATAAGTAGCTATTATTTAATTCCTTTATATTAATAAAGAGCTT
>LLCB01000633.1:0-15254 GCA_001414345.1 Hymenoscyphus infarciens | reverse complement strand
AGATATAGAATAAGTTCTAATATTAGAACTTAAGATATAAGTTATACTTTAGTAATAAGTTCTAATATTAGAACTTAAACTAAAGGTTATATATAAGCTATAAGTTCTAATATTAGAACTTAAGATAAAGAATAAGTTCTAATATTAGAACTTAAAATAAAGGTTCTATATAAGCTATAAGTTATACTTAAGTTATAAGTTCTAATATTAGAACTTAAAATAAAGGTTATATATAAGCTATAAGTTCTAATATTAGAACTTAAAATAAAGGTTATATATAAGCTATAAGGTCTTATATTCGAACTTAAAATAAAGGTTATATATAAGCTATAAGTTATACTTAAGTTATAAGTTCTAATATTAGAACTTAAAATAAAGGTTATATATAAGTTATAAGTTCTTATATTAGAACTTAAGATATAGAATATATTCTAATATTAGAACTTAAAATATAAGTTATACTTAAGTTATAAGTTCTAATATTAGAACTTAAAATAAAGGTTATATATAAGCTATAAGTTCTAATATTAGAACTTAAGATAAAGAATAAGTTCTAATATTAGAACTTAAAATAAAGGTTATATATAAGCTAGAAGTTCTAATATTAGAACTTAAAATAAAGGTTATATATAAGCTATAAGTTCTAATATTAGAACTTAAGATATAAGTTATACTTTAGTAATAAGTTCTAATATTAGAACTTAAACTAAAGGTTATATATAAGCTATAAGTTCTAATATTAGAACTTAAGATAAAGAATAAGTTCTAATATTAGAACTTAAGATATAGAATAAGTTCTAATATTAGAACTTAAGATATAGAATATATTCTAATATTAGAACTTAAAATATAAGTTATACTTAAGTTATAAGTTCTAATATTAGAACTTAAAATAAAGGTTATATATAAGCTATAAGTTCTAATATTAGAACTTAAGATAAAGAATAAGTTCTAATATTAGAACTTAAAATAAAGGTTATATATAAGCTAGAAGTTCTAATATTAGAACTTAAAATAAAGGTTATATATAAGCTATAAGTTCTAATATTAGAACTTAAGATATAAGTTATACTTTAGTAATAAGTTCTAATATTAGAACTTAAACTAAAGGTTATATATAAGCTATAAGTTCTAATATTAGAACTTAAGATAAAGAATAAGTTCTAATATTAGAACTTAAGATATAGAATAAGTTCTAATATTAGAACTTAAGATATAGAATATATTCTAATATTAGAACTTAAAATATAAGTTATACTTAAGTTATAAGTTCTAATATTAGAACTTAAAATAAAGGTTATATATAAGCTATAAGTTCTAATATTAGAACTTAAAATATAAGTTATATTTAAGTTATAAGTTCTAATATTAGAACTTAAGATATAGAATAAGTTCTAATATTAGAACTTAAAATAAAAGTTATACTTAAGTTATAAGTTTTAATATTAGAACTTAAAATAAAGGTTATATATAAGCTATAAGGTCTAATATTAGAACTTAAAATAAAAGTTATATATAAGTTATAAGTACTAATATTAGAACTTAAAACAAAGGTTATATAGCTGCTATAAGTTCTAATATTAGAACTTAAAATAAAGGTTATATAGCTGTTATAAGTTCTAATATTAGAACTTAAAATAAAGGTTATATATAAGCTATAAGTTCTAATATTAGAACTTAAGATAAAGAATAAGTTCTAATATTAGAACTTAAAATAAAAGTTATACTTAAGTTATAAGTTTTAATATTAGAACTTAAAGTAAAAGTTATATATAAGTTAAAAGTTCTAATACTAGAACTTAAAATAAAACTTATATTTAAGTAATAGCTTTTACTATTAGAACTTAAAATAAAGTTATATTTAAGTTAAAAGTTCTAATATTAGAACTTAAGATATAGATTAACTTTTAATATTAGAACTTAAAATATAAGTTATATTTAGAGGAAGTTATAAGTTCTAATATTTGAACTTAAAACAAATGTTATATATAAGCTATAAGTTCTAAATTAGAACCTATAATAAACGTTTTATATATATTATAAGTTCTAATATTAGATTTTAAGATAAAGAATAAGTTCTAATATTAGACCTTTAAATAAAAGTTATATATAAGCTATAAGTGTTAATATTAGAGCTTGAAATATAAGTTATACTTAAGTTATAAGTTCTAATATTAGAACTTAAAATAAAGGTTATATATTAGCTATAGATTATATATAAGCTATGAATTCTTATATTAGAACTTAAAATATAACTTATATATAATCTATAAGTTTTAAGATTAGAACTTAAGATATAGAATAAGTTTTAATATTAGAACTTAATATATAAAATAAGTTCTAATATTAGAACTAAATATATAGAATAAAGTCTAATATTAGATCTTATAGTAGTAGATATACTTATGTTATAAGTTCTAATATTATAACTTAAAGTATAAGTTATACTTTAGTTATAAGTTTTAATATTATAACTTAAAGTATAAGTTATACTTTAGTATAAGTTCTAATATTATATAGCTAAGTAGCGGCTACTAGAGAAATGATAGAGTGAGCGCGTTAACCGAACACTTAATAAGCCTAGAAATATAGAAATAGTACTATTTCTCCTCTCTAAACTCTTATCTTCTACTAAATAATAACTATCTTCCTTCTATAACTATACCTATCGCTTATATTCTTAATTATACTCTAACTAGTTTCGTTATATCTAATTCTATAGTTACGCCTATACCTAGTTATACTAATACCTAGTTACGCTCTCTCTAGTAGTAGTATATTAGTTTATCTCTCTTATAAAATAAAAAGGCGGCTTAATTCTAATTTTCCCTATAGTTCTAGTACTATAATAATAACTAATAATAAGCGAAGGTTAGTAGCTAGAATATAATAATTAACTTAATATAAAACTTTCTAGCTCTACCTAGCCTTATTAGACTCTTAATACTTTAAGTATAGGATTTATAAGTTGTCTATTATACTCTATAAACCCTTTATAAATACGTTACTAAATATAAAAGAGCTAAGCTATAAGATTTATATCTAGAAGTAAGCTACTTAGGAGTATTTATAGTACTATATTCCTTATAAAGATATTATAAAAAAGGATTTACTCTAACTTAGCCTAATAGAATTTAGATTTCTAGTAGATAAAAAGCTATATAAAATCGATAGTATAGAGCTTTTACTAATTCTATATAACTAGTGTGTTAATTTTAGTCTATTATACCTATCTAAAATATTATAATACTTTGTTTAAAGTGCTTTAACCTACTCTAAGAATGTAAGTAACTAGTTCTCTAAGAGTAATAAGGCTTTAAAGGACCTAGTCTAATTTTAATTACTTCTTAATAAACTAGGATTTATAACCTCTTAGTATAATATAACTATTTATAACTTTTTAGTAGTTAAGGTTAGATATAGGTTTAAAAACTAGAGAACCTGTCTTTATTAAGACCTAGCTTATTACTATCGCCCTCCTCTACTACCTATCTCTTTACTATCTACGTCTTTGTAGCCTATCTTCTCTTAGGTAATATAAGTATAATAGTAAGATTCTATTATTAAATCTGACGTTAGTAAAGTAGAAAAGGAATAAGCTTAATAATAAATCTAAATAAATGCCTAAGATAAGGTAGACTATAAAGTATTTTATAATACTAAATTAATTCTTTGCTTAAACGCTTATATTATATTACTAGAAGAGCTTAGAACCTTAAAAAACTATATTATAATTATAGAAGGTAGTATTAATATATAAAGTATAATTAATAATAGGTAGTAAATCTAATAACTCTATAATACTTCTATTTTAACTAATAGTCCTATTATATCGAACTATAATAATACTAATACTACCTCTCTTAAACGCTTAAAGCTTTTAGATATAAAGAAGAGTAAGTAGGTAAAAGTCTTAAACTAACTAGAGGTTTTATTATAACTTATATATTCTTATCTTATCTTTTCTTTCTTTTTCTCTTAATAACGTTAAAGCTTATATACCTTTTTTTTATACCTTATTTACTATTTTATTATTAGTACTATAAAGCGAAATACCTACTTATAAGTTTATTTTCTCTTATTAAATATTTATATAGAAACTAATTTACGATTCTAGCTTAATAAGCTTATTAAGCGCTACTAGGAGGAGTTACTAAAGTAAATTATTTAGAAAACTATTATAATTATAAGAGAGTCTAAAATAATATTATTTAATTATTTATAATATAATAACTAAAGATCTTATAAATTTAATTAAGCTTTATGTTCCTTATAATTATACTATAACTATAGAGATTAACTATAGTTAGACACCCTAGACTACTCTATATAAGTAGCTTTAAATACTACTCTACTATAGAAGCTAGGCAGAAGTAATTATAGTACTATAATATTATAGTTGTCTCTTACTCTTTTTCTTTCTATTACTCTTCTAATACTATAAAAATGCTACTATTCCTCTCTAGGCGCTTAAGAGCTAGAAGGTCTTTATAAGCTAGTCGCGGAAACTATCTTACTACTTTATACTAATAGAATTAGGCGTAATTAAAAGCCTATATAAACACTCTTAATATATTATTATAATTAAATAATAACTTAGATAAGAATAAGTATAAGAATATTTTAAATAAGTAGTAGAATAAGTTTACTATTTAAGAACCTATACTAAAACCGACTTATAAAAACATCGATAATAGGAAAGCTAGAGACGAAAGCTAGGAACGAGCGTTTTTAACTTTAAAGTAAGCTTTATATAATAAGAGAATAATATATACTACTAAAAAATACTCTAAACGTAGCTAGATTATTATATATATTATAATATCTAGTAAGAGGATTCTATAGTACTTTTTAAACTAGTTACTAATCTCTAAATTAAGATACTAAGAAACGTAGTATTATATATTATACTTATAGATAAGCTAGGTTAGCTATAATAATTAAATATAAGTTTTTCTCTATAATGCTTTAAAATCCTAAGGTTAGCTTTTATATACTACTTCTTTAACTTTTTTATAGTAGGTGCTCTCTAAGTTCTCCTTATTTATAACTAAACTATATTTCCTTAGATAACTTACTATAACTCTATTTCCTTAAACTAGTAATACTAACTTAGAGATTATCTATAGAAATGCTTATATATAGACCTATAAGTAAATACGTCTTTATATATAGTATTTAAGAACTTTATAAAATAAGAGGCCTTTATTAAATACTAGACCTTAAAAAGTTATTTAAGTATACTTATTTTAATTAGATTAAGGCTTATAGAGTATATAATAATCTATTAGATTAAGACCTAAGTGTTATTCTACTTTTATAAAAATCTCTTAGTTAGATAGTAGAAGGTTTTTTAGAGGATATTTATCTAGTATACTTTTATTATAGTAGCGAGGAAGAATTTAGTATAAAGAACCTATATAATTAGTATTAAGATAGTAACTTCTAATATAAACGTAAATAAGGGGTAGAGTTTTAAACTTTATAATAATAAATAATATTAAAGTTATTTATAAAAGATCCTCTAAATAACTATCTACTTATATCCTAGGACGATTTAGTAGACGCTTATCTACATTGCTTTTAAGTAGTTATATCTAATAAGAAAAGCTTAAGCAAATTTAGAGGTTTAGATTAGACGAGTCTTATAAATATAGTATATTGCTATAGTACTATATTATATCTTATGAATCTTTACTAAGAAGAGAGATTTAGTAGTATAATATACCTTTTTAGATTGATTTTTAACTTATTACTGCCTCTTTCCTATGTTATCCTTTAGTATAATATTACTTATAAATTTAGACTATATCTTTTAAGAGAATACTTAGATTTATTAAAGTAAGTATAATATACTATGAATGTTTTCTACTAATACTTATATACCTTAGCTTATTAATTAAAATAGAGGCTATACTAGATACCTTTCCTTAGCCTTAGAGATAGCGAGGGCGTTAAGCGAGATTAGTTATTAAAAGTATACCTTATATTATTTTTAAGAATAACTTTAGCTATATACTAAGAGTCTATTTTAAATACTTAGACTCTCTTTTAAGGAATACTATAATACTAGGCCTTAGAAACTATACTATTTAAATACTATTAATAAATAAGAACTCTTATCTTAAACTCTAAACTAGTAATTAAGAAAACTTGTTTATACTTAGCTAAAAAGGAGGAAATTAGTAGCTTAGATAAAAGTAAAATCTTCTTTAAACTTATTAAATATACTACTTAGTAGAAAGAATAGTTAATAAAGAATAAACTAGCTAATATAAAGTAACTTTTAGAGTATCTCTATTAATATCTTTAATAAGAATGTAAGACTCTATAATATATATAAAAATTATAGGTTTTAGATAATATAGTAGCTCTTATAAAAGAGGTTTCTATTTCTATAAATCGCTCTAATTAGAGAAAGTCTATAAAGCTATAAGACTTAAGAGGGAGGCTATTAGTAATAGGAATTACTAAGTAAATAACTTAGTTATATAAGAATAAGTTAAAGAAGAATAATATAGTATATAGAGAGTAGACGACTAGTAGTAATATTATTAATTAATATTAGATAGCTTAGATATAAGACTAAATTACTAAGTAGTTTATACTCTTTTATTATAAAGCTATAGTATAAGTATAGTAGTAGAGGAATATCTAAAATTATTTTAATATAAAAGGAATAAAGAAAGCTAGTACTTATACTAGAATACTTTTTAAAAGTATATTAAAAATATATTTAAGAATAAAGAGGATTAATAAACTTATTAATAAGCTTTCTTCTAATATTTTATAACCTAAAATGATTTTACTTTAAACCTTTAACTCTATAATACTAGAAGATAAGTCTAATAGAGTATTATAGATATATGAAATAGTATAAGCTTTAGGCTTAGATATTAAGAGAAGTTTTATTAATACTCTTAGTTTTGTTTTAAATATTTAGGTACTTAATAGAATTAATACTCTTTAGTAACTATAAAGAGTATATAAAGAAATTAAGATTCTAAGACATGAATAGAAGAGAGTAGCTACCTAGTGTCTTAATACCTTAGTAATTCTCTTAGCCTAGATAAATTTAGTACTAATAGATAATATATAGTATTAGAGTTTAATTCTTAATAAAATGTTATAGTAAGTATATATAGAGGAATCCTTAATTTAGAGTAAGAGGGAATTAAGAGATTAAGATTTATTTTTAAGTCTAAATAATAAGCTCTTAGTAGAACTACTAGCTAAAGTAATATACTAAGTTTAGAATAGTTATTCTAGATAAGGTATACCTTTTCTTCTCTTAGTTAGTAGAAGATAGAGAAAGCGATTTAGATATATCTAAAAGCTCTAATATAAATAATAACTATATTAAATAGTATTTAAACTAGTTAGAGGATTTAACTAAAGAGGAAGATAGAGAAGAGTAAATAATTATATTTATTTATTTTATTAAGAGCTAGAACTAGTATACTACTAGGTTTAACTATAAAAAATAAAAAAACCCTATTAATTTCTAGAGAAATAAGAAAGAATAGTATATATACCTTTATCTATAATTTATAATCTTTCCTTTACTAAGTTAAAGAAATCTATAGAAGGAAAATAAGCTTTACTATACTTTAAACTAGCTATATATATAGAGAAGAAGGTAAAAAAGAGTATTAATCTAATAAAAGAAGAAAACCTTAAGTATATAGTATATAAGAAATAAGAATTAAGCGAAGGTGTTTAAGTATAGTTCTCGGTTATATCTATTAGTTCTTAGCCTTACCTTTACTCTTTCCTCCCTTACTATCTAGTCTTAGGTTAGCTTCTAGCTTAAGTATAATACCTAAGAGTTCTTTAAGAAGATCTTTATAACTAGTTAGGTTAGTAAAATTAAATACATACCCTTATAATACCTTAAGAAAGGGGTTAGAATCTTCTACTCCGGTTTCTAAGAAATAATAATACTTAGGTATTATCTAAGCGTAGAATATAGACACCTTTATTCTAGTATAGAATATATACTACTTTTTATATCTCTATTAGTATAGATTTTAAATAATAAGATAATAGGATTAGGTTAGGCCTACTTCTATAAGCTCTTACTTTTATAGAGGTCTCTATCTACTAAGCCTATTATTTAGAGTAAGACCTAACTAAAAGTAGATAGAGATATGTCTACCCTCTTCTAATCTTCTTCTTTTACTCTTTTAATTTCTATATTAATACTTAACTTAAGTTTAAAAGAGTACTTAGAGTTAGTATCTTTTATTAACTTCTTAATATATCTATCTTCTTTAATAGATATATCTATATTATAGTTAGAGAGTATTAGATAATTAGTACTTAAACCTCTCTTAATATTAAAATACTTACTTATTAAACTCTTAAGAGTAAGATATATAGAAAGAAATCTTATAATAAATGTTTAGAAGAAGGTATAAGATATGTTCTCTTAGCTATTATTCTTAATAGATACTTATTTATCTAATAGGTAGAATATAACTTAGTCTCTTATATTAGTTAGATTTAATAAAGAGTAAGTTATTAGCTAGCTACGAACCTCGGCATTTTTATTTCCTTTCTTTTTTAATACTACTACTACTTTTTAATATTCTTCTTCTAACTAGGTCTATATAATTAATCTCTTTAGGGGTTTTGTCTTTTTTAAAGAGTAGGATATAATACTACTAGATAGCTAAGATAGGCTAGCGTCTTATAAGAGGCTAGTAGGCTGAGATTAGACAGAAGGGCTAGTGTCTTATAAAAGAGTTATGTCTATTTCTACTAGTAATTCTTTTATTAGTTTATAATATAGCTTAGCTATTATTAAAAATATATTACTTTACTTTAAACTACTATCGTTTCTAAGGTTAAGGCTATTAGAACTTCCTAATATAAGTTCTCTTTTAAATATTATTCTAAGTATTTTATTATTTATATAGAGCTTATTAATATATTCTTTAGCTTTATTGTTATTTTCTTAGCTAATAAGAAGAGTCTATTAATTAGATTTAACTATTTTAAAGGTATATATACTTAGTCTTATAATTTTACTTAAAGAAGTATAGCTTAATAGAGTACTATCTCGGTTTCTGGTTTTATAAAGCTAACTAAGCTTTAGTCGGTCTTTTTCCTTAAAAAAGCCTAACTAGTTTCGTATTATAGGAAGAGGTATATTAAAATAACTAGAGTTAAGTAGTAAGTTATAAATATAGAGTTAGATAAGAATAGGTACTATTAAGTAAAGAGAGAAAGGCTTTAACTAACTTATATAAGTAGAGAGGATTTTAGAAACTAAAAAATAAACTAGCTATAAAGTAAGGACTAAAGGTAAAAGCTAAGTAAAACTAGGAGTTAGCTTTAATATAGCTTTTAAAAGTTAAGAATATAACGAAGATTCTTAAATTAAGAGATTAAATTATATTTAAAGGAGGTTAGAATAGAGTTAATAAAAATGTAGTTTTAGAATTAGTATTATAAAAACACTAGATAACTTAGGTATAGTTTAAATTATTATAAGTTTAGAATTAAAAAGAAGAGTTATATACTAATAAGTATAATCTAGATACTAATTAATACTATTATAGTTTTAGAAGTAATAGTTATAGTAAGTTAAAATTAGGATATTATATAGAAAGAGGTGTACTTAAGAGAGATTAAGATCTAGATTTAAATTAATATAGATGTGTTTTTAAAAGTAAGGTAAATTAAAATAAGAGGTTATATACTACTTATAATTAAAGGAGATTAAGAGCTTACTTTAATTAATATTAATATATTTAAGTAATAATTAAGGCGTAGTAAGAGGTTATTTAAATTAATGATATAGTTCTATTATTAAACTTAGGTTATTTTTAAGACTATAATTAGAAGTTATAAGAGAGGTTAATATTAAAATAAAAAGCCTAGTAATATTATTTATATTTAATAGGAGATAACTAGAGGTTCTAGATAGTGCTTAGATAGTATTAGTAGTAATAAGGTATAATTTATAGTATAGTATTCTTAAGGTAAATATACTCCTATCTAGTTAAGAAAGAAAATCCTTAGCCTAGAAAGCTTAAAAAGTATAAATAAGACTATAAGCTAGTATTCTAAGTAAATTCTAAGTAAGTATCTAAATAAACTACTTTATATTATCTATTCTCTTTAAATTATATAAAACTAAGTTCCTAAAAAAGCTTAACTTCTAAAGTATATAGTAATACTAAACCCTAAAGTAAACCTAAATTAATAAAGTAAGGTTATCTCTACTTAGTAGATTTCCTATTAACTTATAATATAGAAATACTAACCTAGTAAGCTAAGAAGATAGAAAGAAAGAAAACTAAGAGATAATAATATACCTCTATTAGTAGCTTCTTATAACGTCTATATTTACCTAGTATTATTAATAGTAATAACCTTAACCTAAGTAAGATATATTCTCTCTTTTCTAAAAAGCTTCGTTCTTTATAATATCTTAAGAGTTAATAATAGTATAGTTAAAGTCTAGGATAGTAACTACTATTTTATATCTAATAATAACTATAGTATTAAAAAAGAAAAGAAGATAAATAATTTATTTACCTTTTCTTAAATATTAATTTTCCTCTTTAAATTAATTATAATTACCTTCTTTAGATATATCTAATTCTATAGAATTGTTTTAGATAGTATATTTTAGTATTTTTAAGAAGCTAGTATTAGAAGTTTTTACTATAGAGGGGGTTTAAGTAGTAGAGTTTAGATATATTATAAAGTAATTTCTAGAGTCTAACTTAGATATCTATATATTAATAAGAACTCTTATATAGCTTATTAGATAACCTAGAATCTAGTAGTTTCTTCTAATAAATAATACTCTTATACCTTAATAGGCTAATATACCTTTTTTATATAGTAGTACTATAGTGAATATACCTTTTAATAAGAAGCCTATTCTATAACATTACCTTATATACTCCTAGCTCTATCTCTACTCACTACTACCTTATAACCTAACTCTTTATAGTATAACTCTTCTAGCTCTTTAACCCTTCTTCTATATCTACTATATCTTACTATAATTAATAGCTCGCTACTTCTACTAAAGGATTACTTGCTACTATTATATATATAAACCTTACCTAGAACCTCTTTACTTATCTATTAGAATAGAAAGTAGGTAATAAATACCTTAAGTATCTTAGATATAGCTTCTAGTAGAAAGGTATACCTTCTAGCTATAAGGTCTTTCTAGAATACGTGGTAGAACGAATCTTTCTTTAGAAGAGTCTTATCTAGAATACTATTAAATCGACTAATACCTAGCTCTTTATCTAAGATAGTAATAGGTCTAGAGACTAAGTTATATAAAGTCTTTTTAAAAGAATACTTATAATAGTAACCTCTAGGCGCTTTCTATAGTTAGTATATTACTTTTAAATTATATCTAATATATCTAAACTAGGTCTAGTATAATCCTTCTATTTAAATATAGTAGTATTAAGCTCTATCTTCCTCTGCTATTAATATTCTATAATAATTAATCTTAACGTTCTTATATATAGGTATATATTAATAAAACTTAGGCTATAATAGTATGTTATATATTTCATAGCTACTAGAAGAAAGAGGTGTTTATATTAAAAGAAGCTTAGAAATTAGAGAATTTGCCTCTAGACTCTCTCTTTACTATTATTCTAATTATAATAGCCTAGTAAGTAATAAAGAGTGTCTTTAAAACATAACTAAAAGTATAAAACTAAGATTTAAAACTCTAGGTTACTATTAACTTATTTATTATAGATTACTCTTTTTATTCTCTAATACTACTAAGAGTTCTCTAATATACTCTTAGACTATAAAATACCCTTTCTTAAGTAGTTTATAATTAGCTCTTCTTATAAGTTTCTTAAAAAATTTAAATATTCTTATAAGTCTTATAATAGTAAATTACTTATTAAACATATATTACTTAAGATTAGTAAACCCTTTATTCTCTTTTAAGTCCTATTAAAGGTATCTTTTAGTTAAAACCTACTCCTATTTATAGCTAAGCTACCTACTTACTAGAAACGACCTATATTAAGGGACCTAAAAGGGGTAATAAATAAGTTATAGAAGGTTTAATAAGGGGATATAAAAGAAGTAGATATAAAAATAAGAGATACGAAAAATCAGCGTTTTAGAGTAAAGGAGAGTATAAAAGTATTAAAAGTAGTAGTTTTATTAAAGTAGTTAAGGTTATATAATATCTATAGCTATATAGCTAAGGTAAACTTTTTAACTATTACCTAAGGAGTCTTAAAAATAGCCTTTTACTTAATTATTATTACTCTTACCTACTAGTTACTAGTTACTAGTAGTTAAAATTTACTACCTTTCTAGATATTCTAGGGTTTTAAACTAAAGATATATATATGCCTTTTTAACTTATTAGTTATCTTATCTATAGCTAATACCTAAGGTTTAGTAAAAAATAAATAATAAATAGTAATCCTTCCTCTTTTCTTATATTATACTTATCTACTAAATCTAGTATCTAAATTAGTACCTTTATTCTTTAGAATGCCTAAGTATAAGGCTTAACTCTAAAACTGCTCTCTATAAACTCTATATATAAATACTACTTTATATACCTCTATTAATAGCTAGTATATAAGGCTAGAGGTTAAATTAGGACAACGATATACCTATAGTTTAGTAGAATAGTATTATACTTTTCGAAAGTAATACGCCGAATTACTCGAAGTTAACGGATTCTCTTAGTTAAAGATGATATAGAAATTATAATATCGTCTACCTTAACTAATCTAGAAACTTATTATTTAATATATATACTAGGATAATATTATTAAGAAGGAGAGATAGTATAATAGAGTAAAAATTAAAAACCTTTATAATATACTTTAAGTTAGAGAATCAGCCTTATTATAACTTTAACTAGACTTTATATAATTATACTAGACTAAGATTAATAATTATATTTATTTAAAAGCTTAGATAATAAAAGCTTAAAGGTTATTCTACGTAAACGAGTCTAGAATAATAGATTAGTACTCTATAACTAACTTATAGCTTTAAGACTCCTAGGATAGTAATATATAACTATTATAGCGTAAAAGGGTTTGTAAGGATTTTAGTAGCCTTCCTTTTATAAAAAAGGTAGCCTTAGTTTAGGATTAGTATTAGTAATACTCTTATATATTTCTATTTAGCTCTTTTATTAATAATAGGTTTAAAAAAGAATACTTAGGAACTAGTTCTTAATAACCCTTTATATAAAACTAGTTATACAAAGTCTTTATAGAGTATACTAACTCTCTTATAGATACCTCTAAATAGGTTTTATAGTAATAGATAACTATTTTCGTTTTACTTCTTTTACGTATAAGGTTTTTAAAGCTATATAGCTAGAAAACTACATTTCTAAATCATAGATAATTTCTATCTACTAAAACCCTTATTTAAACCTTAGAAATATTTTAAGCGTGTATATTTAAAAGTGTTTCTTAACTAAATTATATAGATTCTTTATCTTAACTATAAAACATTATTTATTTATTTATTTATCTTATATAGACTATATATAAACTAGTTAGTACTATTATATTAGGTTATTAAACATTTTTAATATTTCTTATAATTTTAATACTATTAAACGCTTAACTACTCCTTATTACTTAGAAGTAAAAAGTAAGAAAAGGACTGAATCCGATAGCGAATAAACGCTAGATAGAGAAGGAGCTATAGATAAGGAATAAGGATATATTCTTAAAAGGGGTTAAGGTCTTAGTAAGAAACCTACTAAAGTGCTAAATATAAAGGAGAGGTTTAGAGAGTAAAGAGAGAGTTATAGAATAGAGGAGAAGGTAATAAAAACTTTATAAGTATCTATTAACTAATATAATAGCTATAAAAAGGTTTAGGAAAACTTGTTATTAACCCTTTATTTTACCTACTAGTTCTCTCTAACGTCTAAGATAATATAGCTATAGGCTCTATTACTAGTTCTATAAGCTTCTTAGGTTATTATATCTATCTAAGGAAAATACTAGCGCTTTTTTATTATAGATTAATCTATCTAGTTACTCTTAAGAATGATTTAAGATTAGAAGATACTAAGAATATTATAGGATTATTTTATAACTAGCTATTATAAAAAAGCTCTTGCTTAAGGCTAATAAAAACACCTTTAAAGGAGTAATCTAAATTATAAAGAGAAGCCTTATAAATAGTTTAGCTCTACTACTATAATATTTATATAGAACATTTCCTATAAATCTAAAGAAGGTGATATAATAATTTAGAGACGGTTCTACTTAATTTAAGAAAAGATAGAAGAGATGTTCTTCTTTCTTTTTATTTCCTAGGTATTATAATCTTACTAAAAAAAAAACAAGCTCTTAAGCCTAGGTTCTAGTTTTCGTTAAAATACGTAAAACCGCTACTTAAAAGTAAGTAGTTCTAAAATATAGGTTTCTTATTTAGTAAGAATTTATATTTAACGGTTAAAACAAGGAACCGAGTTAGCTTTAGGCTACTACTAAAGTATATATATCTAGGTTTTAGTATTTAGTAGGAGTTTTAGCCTTCTAATTACTTTAGTTATATAAAAAAACGAAAATTTATTTAACTTTACTTATACCTAGAAACCATCTAGCTTAGAATAAGAGATAAGGAGTACTTAAGTAGTAAATCTGTTATTAATAAAGCTTAACTTTTTCCTAATTAGAGAATTATACTAGTTTCTTATATAAGAAAACGCCTAGAACTTGAAAATAAATAGTTCTCTTAAGTAAGAGAGTGTTACTTTATCTCTCTCGTCTTTTCTAAACTCTATTCTTAATAAGTTTAGTAAATATTAAATATATAATAGAATAAAGTTTATATACTTTTAGTAGATAATAGACTAAAAGTTATCTACTTTTAGTAGATAATAGACTAAAAGCTATCTACTTTTAATATATAATAGAGTAAAAGCTATCTACTTTTAGTAGATAATAGACTAAAAGCTATCTACTTTTAGTAGATAATAGACTAAAAGTCTTTTTATATATAAGGTTAGTAAATATTAAATATATAATAGAATAAAGTTTATATACTTTTAGTAGATAATAGACTAAAAGTTATCTACTTTTAGTAGATAATAGACTAAAAGCTATCTACTTTTAATATATAATAGAGTAAAAGCTATCTACTTTTAGTAGATAATAGACTAAAAGTCTTTTTATATATAAGTTTAGTAAATATTAAATATATAATAGAATAAAGTTTATATACTTTTAGTAGATAATAGACTAAAAGTTATC
>LLCB01000632.1:0-15307 GCA_001414345.1 Hymenoscyphus infarciens | reverse complement strand
TCTACTCTTTTTAGTATTCTTTATACCTTTATTATAATATATTCTTTTATAAAAAATACTATATTAATAAAAGTACTTAAAAGAAAATAATATAAAATAACTATTTTCTATATTCTCTAGATTCTTAGAAAAGCTATTTCTAGTCTATTTAGTAATTATTATAAACTTTTAAGATAGAAAGTTATAAATAAGTTAGAATAAACTTAATAATTCTAAAAGTATAAAGGAATTTAATATAAATTTAAGATTTAGAAAAAAGGAAATATAAAATGTTTTAGAAAAAGAAAGTATATAATTTAGATTTTAATATAATTTTATTTAATTCCTTATTTTTTAATACTTTAGAAGAAAAATGTTATCTTACTTTTAGCTATTATTATATCTTAAGCTCTTAATATATTAATAATTAATACTTAATAATTAAGTTAAAAGAATATTCTTATTAACTACTAGATTTAGATATTTATAAATTTCTATTACTCTTTAAATTTATAATACTATTATACTTTTCTTTATAGAAACTTTTAAAAGAAAGAATATTTCTTTAGATATAGCTACTCTTTATACTTATAAAGCTATTATACTTTTTTTATATAAGTTATCTACTTTTAATATAAGTTATATTATATAGTTCTTTATTATTCTATTCTTTTAGTTTTATAATAACACTTTTACTTTAAATAAAAGTATCTTATAATATCTCTCCTTTTATAGTATCTCTCTCTCTATAGTATCTCTCTCTTTATAGTATCTCTCTCTCTCTTTATAGTATCCCTCTCTCCTTTTATAGTATCTCTCTCTTCCTTTATAGTATCTCTTCTACTCTTTACTTTTAACCTATTATAATCTTTTCTAGTTACTTATAAGATATCTAATAGAACTATTCTAGATGCTTTATAATTTCGTTTTTAAAAGTATTTATAAGATCTAGGATTTTCTACTTATAAGTTATTTCTAACTATCTCTTTAGATTATATAACTTTTAATTAAGTTCTTTAATATTAGACTCCTCTTATATATTAAATGTTTTAATCTTATTTATTTAAATAAATACTTATCTATTTATATATTTTAACTAATTAGTAAATATAATAAACTATTATTAATTAAGATAATATAAATATATTAATATATCTTTATTAATAATCTTCTTTTTAAAAGGTAGTACTATTAAGTATTAGAATATAAAGAGTAGAAAATTACTATCTCTAGATTTAGTTAGAAGTTTAAAAGCTTTTTTCTCTAGTTTTAAAGTATTTATTAGTTCTATTAGTTTTAAATAACTCTTCTTATCTTTTATTAAGATTAGATTAGCTCTTTTTTTAAAATTCTTCTCTACTATATTTAGATAGATTCCTTTTTTAAGTTTATTAAGATATATATAAGCTATTATAAGTAATAAAACACCTATAGTAGTTTCTATTATAATTTATATAATAGCTTTATCCTTATTACTACTAATTCCTTTATATTCTCTTATAATACTAGTAGTAAAAATACTATTAATATAAGCTAATAGCTAGTATAATAATAGTAACTTATCTAGAATTAGTTACTAGCTTTTAAACTATATATAATTAATTATAAATCCTATAAAGTTATCTAGCTTCTTACCTTATTAATACTAGTTATATATTTTAATATAGCTCTTACTATTAATAATTTAGTATTTAATATTAGATAAATCTAAAGCTATTAGATAAAGGTACTTACTAATTCTTAACTTAAACTTATAGCCTCTTTTAATACTATCTATAACCTATAACTAATATTAATACTATATCTTATTATCTAAAGAAATAGGATTTAGTTTAAGTATAGAGGTATATAGTCTTAAATATTATTCTTACTACTATTCTCTCTTTAGAATTAAGATAATCTACTATCTCTTAAGTAAGTAGAATTTTTTTATTAAAAAAAGCTTTAAAATAAGACTTAGAGCTATTACTAATATTAGCTAAAGTAGTAATTTAATCTAAGATATTAAATCTCTTTATTTTACTCTAAGATAGAATAGTATAACTAAAAGGAGCTATAATCTTAGTATAGAAGTATAAGTAGTATTATAAGTCCTTTTTAGGTCTAGGTTATATAATATAATTTTTATCTAAATATATATATATATTCTAAAGAATATTTATACTTAGTATAATTAAATTAATAGTAGAATCGTTTACTTTATTATTCTTTATCTTTTTCTTCTTTTAAAGCTTTAAAGGTCTAGTTATATTATTAGAACTTATTATAAAATATCTTAATAATTCTTTATCTATATACTCTTCTTCTTTATCTAACTCTAGAGAAATCTTATTTAAGTTAGCTTTTATAAGAGAGCTTTAATATATATAGTATTATATTAGTAGTTTAGATTTAATAGTACTTTATTAGTATAAGAAAGAGAGGGTATAATAATCTTTTAAATATATTAGTTCTAGTTATTTAAATAGTAAGAGCTTATTTAGAAGTTAATATACTTATATAATATAATCTAAGTAATATACTTCTCTTCTTTCTCTTCTTCTTTTTATAATTATATAACTATAACTAAATAAGTTAAATAGATTACTAATATATTATTTCTAGACTTACTTTTAAGAATTATAGCTATAAGTAGTAGTACTAGATAACTACTAGAAGATTATAATATAAGAGTCTTATTTACTTAATAGAGGAACCTAATTAAAATCCTTCTTTATCTTTAAAAATATAAATATTAAATATTAATATTTAAGACTTACCTTTAATATAAGTAAGATCTAACTTCCTAGTTAGTATACTAGAGAAAGATATAGATAATTTATTATTATTTATAATAAACTAAAGTCTAGTTATTAATAAAAGCTCTTTAAAAATTTATTTAAGGAGATACTCTATTTAATTATAACCTAATAGTATAGCTAGAATAAGAGATTAAGTATATATTATTATAGGATTTATAGTATTTAAGTTCTAAAGTATATAAATTTAAATAAAGTTATTATTAAGTTACTTATATATAAGTATAATATTTATAGAAATAATTTTATATAAAATAGGTAGTACTCTCTCTAGTAAATTAAGAGTATATTAGTAGCTTTAAGTTTACTTTTTTTTACTACTAGTACTTAAGCTATTACTTTCTTTCTTATTACTTTTACTTTATAGCTTAGTAATACTTATACTTTCTTATTTAACTTTAGTACTTACTTATTTAACTTATATATACTATTAAACGTAAATATATTCCCTTTTTACTTATTTAGAATCCTTATTATAATAGATAAAGCCTTATAGTAAAGGTATAGAGTCTAATAAGTATATTATACCTACCTTTATTAGTAAATCAAGGTTAAAATAGGTTAACTAATATATATATAATAACCTACTACTCTAGGAGTTAGATTATAACGTTAATAGAGACTATAGTATATTTATATCTATTATTAAAATAGTTTATATAAGATAGGATATAATAAGTAGGAGTAGATAGTAATTATTATATATAGTTATTATATATATATATAAGTAGTAAGTAGAGAGGTAAGTTATAAGCAGCTATATTTATTATAAAGCTATTCCTAGCTTTCTATAAGTATTATAAGTAGTCTTGTTTATTAGAACTAATATTACTTATTCTTTTATAGTATCGCGTTAGTATAGATTTATCTCTTTTATAGTACTAAGAATAGCTAAGTAAAGGTTAGAGAAGCTAGAAGTAGAAGCTTAAAATAAGTATTCTCTATATTATAGATTTATTTATTTAAGAAAAGTACTATAAAGAATCTATATTAAGATTATATTTTATTAAGTAAGTTTTAATATTTAAAATCTAGTTATTATCTATAATAATAGATTATTAAATCTATAACTATAGTATATATAGGTTAATTAAGTTTTAACTTATAATTAGTAATTCTAAAAATATATAACCGTTACTACTAATAGCTTAAGTTTCTATTCTTAATAGAACGTCTAAAACTACCTAGAACTATCTTAGATTTATACTTATCTCTTACTAATATAGTACTTACTAATATTCTTTTATTATTTATATACTATTTATATATTATTATTTAGTTTAAATTAATAGAATAATAAGTAAGAGTCCTAGGCTTATTCTCTTAATCTTATATAAATTTTATTAAGATTATAACTTTATATTTATAGTCTATATTATATAAATAGTATTCTTAGTAAGGTAATCTTATATAAATAGTCTTATTATCTTATTATTAAACCTTAGTAGCTATTATATCCTTCCTTTACTAGCTCTTTACCTCGATCTCTTCTTACTTTTACTAAACTATAATATAAACTCGTATCTTATATATCTTTTTAATTTCTTAGAAATAAGGCTATAAATAGAAGATATCCTCTCTCTTTAACTCTTATAACTAGTATTTTAACTATAGATAGCATTTTACTACTTTTAAGATACTTCTTATTCCTACTTCTATAGTCTAATATATTAGTAGTAGATAGTATAATATTTATAAGGATATTTATTTTAAGAGATTAGCTACTTATTATAATAAACTATTAAGAAGTAGTTAGAGTATATTATAAGTATACTAAGGTTAGATATATAGTTATAATAGACTAATAATAGACTATTAAGAAGTAAGTAGAGTATTCTATAATAGATACTACTTAAGATTAAGATATTTAGAATATAGTATATAAGAATATTATTTAGCTTAAAGGTGATTTAGTATTCTAGCTATAGATAGTAGGAATAGGTTAGAGGGCTTAGAATAGCTAAAGAGCTTAAAATAGCTAGAGAGCTTTAGTAGAAATAGCTTTATATTTATTAAAAAGAGAGAGGAAGAGTTATTAAAGCTTACCTTTTTATTACTACTATATAAATTCTATTAAGATTATAACTTTATATATATAGCTTATATTATATATTAAGAGCTTAAGATATAATAATAGTAAATACTATTAAAAAGTAGTAAAAAGTAGTAGAACTTAAACTAATAAGTTACTATAAATATAAATATAATCTCTAATTTAAAACTACTTTACTTATATAAAGTCTTATAACTAAAGCTAAAGCTATAGCTATAATAATTAATATAAAAAGAGTAGACTAGAAATACTAAAGACTTCTCTATCTTTAACTTTACTCCTAGCTCTTCTCTCTTCTCTCTAATTAATTAATTAGCTTTCCTTTTTAAATATACTATTATAATTTACTCTTAATAGTAAAATATTTCTTAGAAGATTACTAACTACTTAACTTTACCTTAAATAGTTTTAAAAGAATATTTAACTACTCTTTTATCTATTATAAAAGTATAAAGCTAATATTAGTAATATTTATAGTTATATTAGAAGTATATACTAAAGATTTATATTATTTTATAAGTCTAATAAGAGTATTAAAACCTTTTTTTTTTTTAATATTTAAAAAAGTATCTATTTTACTAAGAGTACTAAAGAGGACTAAGTAGTAGTAGGATAGTAAATAGTCCTCTTTTTAGTTAAATTAGGATTTAGAAGATAGGATTTAAAAGGCTTTAGAAGGTAGAATAGTTTTAAATATAAAAAGTATATTCTAACTAGTAATATAGAGTCTAGTTATATAAATATAGAGTTATATTAGAAACGTTAGTTTACTAACTTAAGTAAGTTTTATTACTTTTTAACTATAAATTACTTAGTATTCTTTTAGCTCTACTTATAATATTTACTATCTTTAGGAAAAACATAGATAGTTAAGCTATTTATTATACCTACTTATATTAAAAATTAGTATATAAATTATTAATAAGTTTAATACTAACTTAACTATCTTAGCTATATATAGTTAAAGTACTCTTATTCCTTTAAATATAATCTTTAACTCTAAGTAATTAGTTTTTAATACCTAATATAAGTACTTCTTATAGAAGTAGATAGGTACTTTAGGTAGAATTATATATAAAACAGTTTAATATCTATTTATAATATTAATAAGTATAAGCTTATTAACTACTTTAATTATAGTCTAATTTTATATTATAAACTATTTATAAAAAAAGAATAAGTAAAAGAATAAGTAAAAGAAAAAGGTAAAAGAATAAGTAAAATAATAAGCTATAAAGTAGACTTTAGCTTCTAAAACTTATATTATATAAGATATTATTTACGTTAATAGAAAGGTTATTTAATAAAAAAACTAAAGAATTACTAAGCTTTTTAGTAATTATATAGAATTTTATAAAAACCTTACTAAATCGAGTTCTTTTATTTATATAAAAAGTTTTATTAACTTTATTATAAATAACTTTAAACTAAATATATATATTTTCTATATTATTAGCTTATAGAGAATATTTTCTAGATATAGTAGAATAGTAAGGTAGCTTTATAAGATATAAGAGTTAAAGAATATAATTATAAAAGAGGTATAAGATAAGAGAAGAAGTTTAGAATAATATATAATTATTTATTAAAAAAGGAGAGGAATTTAGTTTTTAAGCCTATTAATTTTAAAGAGGTAGATAAGAAGATATTACTAATACTACTACTTATACTTAATATTACTAACTTTCTACTAGTTAGACTTAATACTACTACTTAATACTACTACTTAATACTATTACTTAATCTTACTACTTAAATATAATTATCTATATATATTAAGTAGAATTAAACTTCTAGTATTATTATATTAATAAATAAAGAATTCTTTTCTTTATTATTACTTTCTTATTACTTTTAAGTTTCTTTAAAAGTTTATACTTTATAAAATAGTTCTTTTAAACTTCGTAGTAAAAATAACCTACTAATTAGTATTAAACAGTTATAGCTATTACTAAGTAACTAGAAAAGTGTTTCTTTCTTTTATAATTTAGACCTATCTATATAATAGATAGTAGTAAAATATAGTAAAAATCAGATATCTATATTCTAATATCTATAAAGGAAGCTCTATTTCTTTATTATCTTCTTTATCTAGTACTTCTTTACTCTCTATAGCTACTATTCTTTATTAGTACTATATATATATACTTTATTATAATTATTAAGACTTACTTAGATAGTATAACTCTTTATTATAATCCTTTTTATATTAGCGCTTTCTTTATTATAATAAAGCTCTTACTTATATATCTTAAAATTTCTTATCTTTTCTTACTTTAGTTTAAATATATTATTCTTTAATTAAAACTTATACCTCTTATAGTATATAAGATGCTTTTTAAGTACTAGTAGAAATAATTAAATTCTAGTAAGCCTTAGTTTTACTTTATTAAATTATTTAAAGATAAAGATATTTCTACTTTTCTAATTTAGTATAAATATTAGTAGCTATTAACATAGCTTATATATTACTTTATACTTTAAGTATAATATATATAGTAGCTACTTTTCTATTTATAATAATCTATTAAATATAGTTATTTATATTATAATTTAAGAATATTAAGATTAATAAGATTAGTAGTAATAAAGAATAAGTAATATATTATATAGAAATAGTTAATATAGTATATACTTATTTATCTAGAGTATTTAAGAATTATAATTCTTTAATATTATTAATTTTAGATATAGAGTATAAATATATAATAAGTATAATAATTGTTTCTTTTAGGAAACGCTATTCTGTTCCAACGCTAGCATGGGTACTATGCTAGCGTATAAAATTAGCGAAATTTTAACATATTCACTCTTACTAGAAAATAATCGCTACTACCTTCCTAAAAAGGACTAGTCTTATCTAAAAAAGTGGTATAAATAGAGTAAATAAAGCTTATAATAATAATAAATTAATAAACTACGTATAATCGAATAAAGCGCTTAAAAAGTTGATTTAAAGCTGATATCGAAGTATTAGTATTAGATTAAGCGCTTATAAATAGGTATATCTAGCTACTAATTTACGAGCGATCTACTATTCACGTTGAATAGGTAAAAGGCTTAAATTCATTTACTTTATTATATAAATTATACTTAATCTTGATAGAAGGGTGTAGAAGGGTGTCCCTCCTACTAGGGGGTCTAGGGGGCTAGCCCTCTAGTGAAAAGATAAGTGCCTTATACTATTACTATTAGAACATGTCTAGAAGTTAGGCAATACTCTAAGGAGGTAAAACTAAGGTTATTCCCACTTTTTGGAGATGTTGATATTTTCATTAGCTAGGGAGTCTAGGGGGCTAGCCCCCCGGTGAAAAGACAAGTGCCTTATACTATTACTATTAGAACATGTCTAGAAGTTAGGCGATACCCTAAGGAGGCAAAACTAAGGTTATTCCCACTTTTTAGAGATGTTGATATTTTCATCAGCTAGAGGGTCCGGAGGGCTAGCCCTCTAGTGAAAAGACAAGTGCCTTATACTATTACTATTAGAACATGTCTAGAAGTTAGGCGATACCCTAAGAAGGCAAAACTAAGGTTATTCTCACTTTTTAGAAATATTAATATTTTTATCAGTTTCGTTAGTTCAACTAGTTAAGTATATATTTAAGTGTTTTACAAGTATTAGGCACTTTTAAGTAATAATTTAAGTTATATCTATAGTTTCTAATAATATATATATATAATATAAAAGGATTTCAAAACGCTTCTAGCAGAGTGAATAGGAGAACGAGAGAGCGAATTACGTAGTAGCGCTCTTAGTATACCAGAGGCCCCTGCTAGCGTTAGAACAGAATAGCGCAATCCTTTCTTTTATATCTATAAAAGATATTTAAGAAGAACTTAGAATATTAATAATAGAAAATATTAAAGAGTTTAAGAAGTATAATTTTATAGATATATTTAGGTTTACTAAGAAGAAAGATTAAAAGCTTTCTAGTAAATCTTAATAAGAATCTAATAAGGTAGAAGTAAATAGAGTATTAAAATCTTTAAAAACTTAATATAATAAGTAAGAGAAATAAGTATTTTATTATTAGAAGTAAGTTTTAAGAAGTTTATACTAGTATAGTTAATTTTTATAATAACTTATAAGCTTATATCAAATTTATAACTAAGTAAGATTTTTATTACTAAGTTTATTATATAGCTATTAGAAAAAGAGCTTTAAATCCTAGTTTCTATTATTTATAAAGCTATACTTAAAAGAGATAGCTATTAGAGAGCGTATAAAAGTATTATTAGATAAATAGTAGCTAGCTTTAGAGGATAAATAATAGAAGGAATAATTATATTCTAGGTATATAAATTAAGAGCTAGTTAAAATATATTTACTTAAGTAGTAGAGTAGAATTATACTTATAATAAAAATATAATTAAAAGCTAAGAATAACTAGAGGTTAAAATTAGAATCTAACCTAGCTTACTTTATACTAGCTTACTCTACTTTCTTAAAATAGATATTTATAAGCTCTAACTATTCTAATCCCTACTCTTTATAGATCTAAGACCTAAGAGGCTATATAAATTACTAGTAATATTAGAGTAGTAAGTCTATTAATCTATTATTTAACTTAACTTCTTATTAGATTAGTACTTTTATATTACTAAAAGTATACGTAGTCTCTACTATATATATTATTATACTATAATTTAAGAGAGAGATAGTATATTACTAATTTTTCTAGTTATTTACTAAATCTATAATAAATAATATAGATTAACTATATTAATAGCTTACTATAAATAATTAAGTAATATAATATAAACTAGATTAAATTATAGTAAAGATAGTATTATACTAGATAAAATTAATAAAAGATATATAGTAGAAATAGAGACTTAATATATATAATATAACTAAATACTTTTATAAAATATTTATAATTTATAAAAACCTTTAACTAGTATAATAAGATATATAATATAGCTATAGTCTTTTATAAGATTTATAATATAACTAAAGCTATTTATAATACTATTAGTATAATTAAGAACTTTTAAATAGTATTATAAGATTTATAATATAACTATTGTCTTTTATAATACTAGTAGTATAACTAAGAACCTTTTAATATTATTATATAATTTATAATATAACTAGCGCCTTTTATAATACTAGTAGTAGAACTAATAACTCTTAAATAGTATTATAAGAGTTCTAATATAACTAGAGTCTTTTAAAATAACTTAAATATAATTAAGAACATTTAACTATTATTTTAAGATTTATAAGATTACTAGAGCCTTTTATAATAACTTAAATATAATTAAGAATCTTAAAATTATATTATAAGATTTATAGAGTAACTAGAGTATTTTATAAAAGCTTTAATATAATTAAGAACCTTTAAATATTATAAATAAGATTTATAATATAAAAAGAGACTTTTATAATAACTTTAGTAGAACTAAGAACCTTTAAATAGTCTTATAAATAATAAAATATTATAAGAGTCTATTATAATTATTATAGAATAAAGGTAAGTTAGATAAAGAATCGCTTAATAATCTCTATCTTTTAAGTAAGAAGTAGAGTATTTAAAGCCTTATACTCTTCTCTATAGTTTAAGAGAATTAAATATCTATTTTAACCTTATTTTACTTATTCTATACTTTTAATATAGCGTCTATAATCTCTATAATAATAACTATAAGATAATAAAGAACTTTTAAATATTATAAGAAAATAAATAATATACTATTATAATACTACTAATATAACTAAGAATATTTACCTAGTATTATAAGATTTATAATATTTTTAGAGTCTTTTATATTACTATAAGTATAAGTAAAAGCTTTTAACTAGTATTAAAAAAGATAAAATATAACTAGAGACTAAAGCTTTTTATATTAACTTTATTATAACTAAGAATCTTTAAATAATAATATACTATTATATAAATAAAAGCTAAAAACTAAGTATTACTAATTATCTAATAGAAATATCTATTAGAATAATATATATTATTACTCTACTTTTATATTTTCTATTAAGTAAAGAGTTAAGTAGAGAGTATTTTTATTCTTATATAATAGTCTCTTTTAAATAGAGAGTCTTTTACTTTTATAATACTAGTCTCTATTAAATAGAGAGTATTTTTATACTATAATAATAGTCTCTACTAAGTAAAGAGTATTTTTACTATATAATAATAGTCTCTACTAAGTAAAGAGTATTTTTACTATATAATAATAGTCTCTATTAAGTAAAGAGTATTTTTACTATATAATAATAGTCTCTACTAAGTAGAGAGTATTATTCTAATAGTTTCTATTAAGTAGAGACTATTTTTATTATATAATAATAGTCTCTACTAAGTAGAGAGTATTTTTATAATAGTCTCTACTAAGTAGAGACTATTTTTACTATAAAATAATAGTCTCTACTAAGTAGAGAGTATTTTTACTATATAATAATAGTCTTTACTAAGTAGAGAGTACTTTTACTATATAATAATAGTCTTTACTAAGTAGAGAGTATTATTCTAATAGTCTTTATTAAGTAGAGACTATTTTTACTATATAATAATAGTCTCTATTAAGTAGAGACTATTTTTACTATAGAATAAAAGTCTCTACTAAGTAGAGAGTATTTCTATAATAGTCTCTATTAAGTAGAGAGTATTTTTATTATATAATAATTATAACGGTTTTAGATCTATTATATAACTCCTTATTACCTAGTAGAATCCTATATATTAGTATTATTTAGAGCTATCTTTACTTTTACTTTTAGTTTTTATATTAATAACTATAAATAGACTACTTCTTTACTCTACTTCTACTTTATTATTA
This sequence comes from Hymenoscyphus infarciens, assembly GCA_001414345.1. Lineage (NCBI taxonomy): Eukaryota > Fungi > Ascomycota > Leotiomycetes > Helotiales > Helotiaceae > Hymenoscyphus > Hymenoscyphus infarciens. Next base: position 3,679 of record LLCB01000632.1, on the reverse strand, counting down.
TATTAAACTAAAGATTAATCTTCTTATAAGCTCTTAACCTTAGCTCTATTCTAGCCTCTCTATTACTAACTCTATAAACCTCTTTAAATAGCTTTCTAGACTCTTACTAGTAACCTCTTAATTAATACTAAGCTTAAGACCTCTCTCTAGTATTTTTAGATCCTCTTCTTTTTAGTATCTTTAGATTCTCTCTCTCTAGTATTTATAGACTCTTTCTCTTTTTCTCTTTAAATAGCTAGTATCTAACTACTTTAATAATAGACTCTAATATTATATACTAGGTATATAACTTTAACTCTTTTATTAAAAAGAAATATTAATATACTTATATAATTAATACTTTAATAAGATAGCTTATCTAGCTTATTATTAGTTAATCTAAGCCTCTTACTAATAAGAAGGAGCCTTAATCTAAGCCTTCTACTAATAAGAAAGAGCCTTAATATAAGCCTCTTACTAATAAGAAAGAGCCTCTCTACGTCTTAATAAGAGAAGCCTATTAAGTAGACCTTCTAACTTTTAGCTATATTATTTTCTAATAACTCTTAAAGCCTTCTTCTTCTTCTTCTAATATTATAAAAGCTTTTAAAGCCTATACTTTAGTAATTAATAAAATTATAAAAGTATATACTAGTTACTTAGTAGATTATATAGATTAGTATTAAAGAGTAAATATAGAGAGTTTTAAGTAACTTAGTATATAGCTAGTATCTTATAGCTATCTTAGTAGAAAGAAGAGTATAAGCTAGAACTAGTAGATATATAAATAGATAAGTATATAGGTTTCTATAGAGCTTAAGAGCGAGCTCTACTAAAGAGAGAGAAATGTAATAGTTTTAGACTTATTATATAACTTCTTACTACTTAGTAGAATCTTATATATTAGTATTATTTAGAGCTATCTTTACTATTTACCTTTAGTTTTTATATTAATAACTATGAATAGACTACTTCTCTACTCTACTTCTATCTTATTATTATAATAATAGTCTCTACTAAGTAGAGAGTACTTTTACTATATAATAATAGTCTCTATTAAGTAGAGAGTATTTTTACTATATAATAATAGTCTCTATTAAGTAAAGAGTATTTTTATAATAGTCTTTATTAAGTAGAGAGTATTATTCTAATAGTCTCTACTAAGTAGAGAGTACTTTTACTATATAATAATAGTCTCTATTAAGTAGAGAGTATTATTCTAATAGTCTTTATTAAGTAGAGACTATTTTTACTATATAATAATAGTCTCTATTAAGTAGAGAGTATTTTTACTATCTAATAATAGTCTCTACTAAGTAGAGACTATTTATACTATATAATAATAGTTTCTACTAAGTAGAGAGTATTATTCTAATAGTCTCTATTAAGTAGATAGTATTTTTATAATAGTCTCTACTAAGTAGAGAGTATTTTTACTATCTAATAATAGTCTCTACTAAGTAGAGAGTATTTTTACTATCTAATAATAGTCTCTACTAAGTAGAGAGTATTTTTACTATATAATAATAGTTTCTACTAAGTAGAGAGTATTATTCTAATAGTCTTTATTAAGTAGAGACTATTTTTACTATATAATAATAGTCTTTATTAAGTAGAGACTATTTTTACTATATAATAATAGTCTCTACTAAGTAGAGAGTATTTCTATAATAGTCTCTACTAAGTAGAGAGTACTTTTACTATATAATAATAGTTTCTATTAAGTAGAGAGTATTTTTATAATAGTTTTTATTAAGTAGAGAGTATTTATACTATATAATAATAGTCTCTACTAAGTAAAGAGTATTATTCTAATAGTTTCTATTAAGTAAAGACTATTTTTACTATATAATAATAGTCTCTACTAAGTAGAGAGTATTTCTATAATAGTCTCTACTAAGTAAAGACTATTTTTACTATAAAATAATAGTTTTTACTAAGTAAAGAGTATTTTTACTATATAATAATAGTCTCTACTAAGTAGAGAGTATTTTTACTATATAATAATAGTCTCTATTAAGTAAAGAGTATTTTTAGTATATAATAATAGTCTCTATTAAGTAGAGACTATTTATACTATATAATAATAGTTTCTATTAAGTAAAGACTATTTATACTATATAATAATAGTCTTTATTAAGTAGAGAGTATTTTTATAATAGTCTTTATTAAGTAGAGAGTATTTTTACTATATAATAATAGTCTCTATTAAGTAGAGAGTATTTTTACTATATAATACTAGTCTCTACTAAGTAGAAAGTATTTTTACTATATAATAATAGTCTTTATTAAGTAAAGAGTATTTTTACTATAAAATAATAGTCTCTACTAAATAAAGAGTATTTCTATAATAGTCTCTACTATATAAAGAGTATTTTTACTATATAATAATAGTCTCTATTAAGTAGAGACTTTTTATACTATATAATAATAGTTTCTATTAAGTAAAGACTATTTATACTATATAATAATAGTTTTTATTAAGTAGAGAGTATTTTTATAATAGTCTTTATTAAGTAGAGAGTATTTTTACTATATAATAATAGTCTCTATTAAGTAGAGAGTATTTTTACTATATAATACTAGTCTCTACTAAGTAGAGAGTATTTTTACTATATAATAATAGTCTTTATTAAGTAAAGAGTATTTTTACTATAAAATAATAGTCTCTACTAAATAAAGAGTATTTCTATAATAGTTTCTACTATATAAAGAGTATTTTTACTATATAATAATAGTCTCTATTAAGTAGAGACTATTTTTACTATATAATAATAGTCTTTACTAAGTAGAGAGTATTTTTACTATCTAATAATAGTCTTTACTAAGTAGAGACTATATATACTATATAATAATAGTTTCTACTAAGTAGAGAGTATTATTCTAATAGTCTCTATTAAGTAGAGACTATTTCTACTATATAATAATAGTCTCTATTAAGTAGAGAGTATTTTTACTATATAATAATAGTCTCTATTAAATAGAGAGTATTTTTACTATATAATAATAGTCTCTATTAAGTAGAGAGTATTTTTATAATAGTCTCTATTAAGTAGAGAGTATTTTTATAATAGTCTCTACTAAGTAGAGAGTATATTTACTATATAATAATAGTCTCTACTAAGTAGAGAGTATTTTTACTATATAATAATAGTCTTTATTAAGTAGAGAGTATTTTTACTATATAATAATAGTCTCTATTAAGTAGAGACTATTTATACTATATAACAATAGTCTCTATTAAGTAGAGAGTATTTTTACTATATAATAATAGTCTCTATTAAGTAAAGATTATTTTTATTATATAATAATAGTCTCTACTAAGTAAAAAGTATTTTTATTATAGAATAATAGTCTCTACTAAGTAGAGACTATTTTTACTATATAATAATAGTCTTTATTAAATAGAGATTATTTTTACTATAAAATAATAGTCTCTATTAAGTAAAGAGTATTTTTACTATAAAATGATAGTCTTTATTAAGTAAAGAGTATTATTACTATATAATAATAGTCTCTATTAAGTAGAGAGTATTTTAATAATAGTCTCTATTAAGTAAAAACTATTTTTACTATATAATAATAGTCTCTACTAAATAGAGACTATTTTTACTATAAAATAATAGTCTCTACTAAGTAGAGAGTATTTTTATAATAGTCTCTATTAAGTAAAAACTATTTTTACTATATAATAATAGTC